>PVJH01012789.1:0-62934 GCA_004026705.1 Nesogale talazaci
GAGGGGAGAGAAGCAAGAACAAGGCAGATCCCAAGAGGTGATTTTAGGCTGTTTGGGTTGTTAAATGCAACAACGGTAATCTGATATGCAAACTAACATCTAATTCATGATAAACATGTTTTTTGTTTGTTTTTTTTTGCTGAAAGAAATTGGGCACTGAAGATTAGGAGAGCAAGTGGCCTGTTCATGGCTGTTCAGCCAGACGCCAGCATGGCCTAGGCCTGTGAAAGCTTCTCTATAGTGACCCGTCTTGAAGATTGGTGTCGAGGGGCTGGTCCTGAAAACACAGCTGATGGGGACTCACAGGAGAATGAGATAGGTGTGGGGCACTCACAGTTTGAGCCCAGCTGCCAATCCCAAGGTCCGTGGTACAAACCCAACAAGCAACGCTGTAGGAGAAGAGGTGGAGGATGTGCTTCTGGAAAGGCCGCCAGCCTGGAAACCCGGAGAAGCTCAACTCAGGGCTATAATAGGAAGGGCAACGCTTTATTTCTTTTTAGTCAGATGGCCTTCCTCCAATCCAATCTGGCTCCTGTCTCCCTCCTGCCCCCTTATAACCTCTCGCTCTCCTTGGATAAAAAGGAGGAATCTTACAGCTACAGGGTTTGGTGGGAGTGTTCTTCCTTTCCATTCTGGAGACCCCAGTTCCGTTCCTGGCTAATGCACCTCAGGCAGAACCACACTCATCAATCAGTGGACGCCTGCAGGGTGCGGTGAGGCTGAGCAGGGTCTAGCCCAGTTTCCAGACTAAGACAAACCAGGAAGAAAGACCAGGTGATCGACTTCGGAAAATCGGTCAAGGAGAATTGTTGATGGGGGCGTGGGTGGAGAATGCTCCAGAATGGACTCTGGTGATACATTCACAACTCTTTAAAAATACTCCTGAACTATGGGCGGACGTGTAGGATAGGTGAGAGGGATCTATGACTGGGAAAAGCAAAACAGAACATAAAATTCTATGCATCACAGTGGTCCAACCTGCTGCCAATCACAAGGATGAGTCAGGACTGGGCAGTATTTTACTCTCTCATGTAAGAGGATTGCCCTGAGTATGGGCTGGACTCCTGGTCGGTAACCACAGCAGTGTAGCTAGTTAGGGTGGTTTGGATTAATTGAGATCATGTGGATAAAGCCCTCGGTCACACACAGTACAACACACCTAGTAAATGCAAGGACACCTATCTGCAGCCCCAACAGACCAAGGTTGGCCTCCAGACCCAGCCCTCTTCCATCTCTGGCCTCTCTCACCCCCCTTAATGCGTTGGTGGTATGATGAGCACATACTCCACACTGAGCTAAAGAGAACCACTGTGAACCAAAGTGCACAACAGAGTTCCTTTGTTCTCTGGGTTTTGTAAGAAAGAGACATCTTATGTTCTCAATCGCAGCCTCCCTGGCACCACACCCTGGCTGGCTTCCTGAGGCGTGAATGACAAAGCTGATTGCTACTTGACTGAGAGGAGGCGGCAAAGGAAAATGGGAAGCAAATTTTGTTAAGGAGCAGGCTTTTCAAATGTCAGCGTGGGGATGACTTCGCATCTGGGAGCTGAAGGCTAGGGGGAGCGAGGTGGGGAACACGGCTTCTGGGAGCTTCTGCGTTATCCTTCGGCTGACTGAAATACTGTGTTTCCACCTCTCTGCCTCCACTGATCGGCTTCTGTCTTGTCCTTGAGTAGCGTTCACTGGCCCAGTTGGGCGGCAACAAGGCAGACCCTCTTCAGGACTGGCATGCTCCCAGGGTTGTCCGTAATAATAGGGGACTTTATCCTGGGATGGCATGGAGCGGTGAAGGAATACTAACCGGTATGGCTCTTCTCTCCATAGCCTTTGTCATTCCCACCAAATGACGGGGAGGGGGGCCCTAACTGAGGGATGGGTCAATTGCACCATTTGGCGGGGTGGGAAGTGGGCCATCTCAGAAGCAGGAGATAGACAATCTCACAGCCACCAAGAGAGGAGTTTCCTGGACCCGGAGGCTGGCTCGCAGCAGGGGGAGGCCCTCTGGGTATTATCTGCACGAAAAGGAACCTTGTACTGATTTGCCTGAGCAGGACCGAGACCAACGGAACATGGGACCGAGAGGTCTAAAACTATGAAGGTAGCTAGCATAGGGACTGGGCCGTCCATTACGCATGCTCCCGGCCAGGAAGGGGTGGTACATCGAGGAGGGCGTTACACCTGGATTAGCCCATCTGGGCCAGGTGAATTTGATTCAGCCAATGGGGTTGAGGAGTACCACCCAGCACACCTCCCAACGGGTACCCTGAAAAGCTAGAAGTTTCTTCTGGGGTGGAGCAGGGTGGTGTGTGTGTGTGTGTGTGTGTGTGTGTGTGTGTGTGTGTGTGCGTGCGCCAGGGGCACGCCACGCCCTCTCTCTCCTAGCGATTCTCACACATTTCAGCCTGGCTGGTCTGCACCTCCCAGAGTAGCCGGTCTTTCGCAGCAGTGCCTTGGACACTGTCTGACTTGTGTTCTTTTACTGTAAAACCTAAAACTGCCACTAACCTTGACCAAACTCACTTGGAGGACAAACCAGCCTTCGGCGGCGTGCACTCTTTTTTGCATGAAGCAGAGGAATAGAGGTATATTTCTCTAACAGGACCAGAAGCTGAACATGTCTTAGGGGTGGGGCCTTCTCAGAAGATGGGCTAGGCAAAGATGCCCGATGCACCCAACCAGCCGATGAAAGCCCTACAGATCACCACAATCCGATCAGTGGTTCTCTGGAGTCAGGGCCAACCCGGCAGTCGGCAGCCACCAGAAGCCG
Source organism: Nesogale talazaci (assembly GCA_004026705.1). Classification (NCBI taxonomy): domain Eukaryota; kingdom Metazoa; phylum Chordata; class Mammalia; order Afrosoricida; family Tenrecidae; genus Nesogale; species Nesogale talazaci. The sequence continues at coordinate 2,768 of PVJH01012789.1, forward strand.
TTGCAGGGATCGACAAAGTCGGGTGTGTGCCGTGTGTGCGGCCGTGGCTGACAATGAGCCGCCGCGTGCTCACAAGACTTTATTATGCCAGAGGAAAAATGTACGGGCCCTGAGTTGCCAGGTAGCGCCCACAGCTCTGTCACCAATGCACCACTGCTGACATCTGCTGTCACATTTCAGGGATTCACTGCTTGCTCCCGGCCGGTGCCAATCCAGCATCGGCTCCTCCAGGGTGGGAGGTCTAAATGGAGAAGATGAAAGATGAGCACGACGCCTGGGAAGCGGCTTCACACGCAGGCACTTCGATTAGAATGTGAGCTCAATTGTCTGGCTCGAGCTGGCCGTGTTTCCGTATCAGTTCTAGCAAAGAGGCAGGGGTGAACTCGGGTCTACCGCTTCATTCCCTTTCAGAAACCAGGAGAGGCGCAGCTTCCCTAAGTCGGCGTGACGCACCATTTAATTTGATGACACTGTTCAATAACTCTGTACTGCTTTCAGAGCCAAAACAGCGCGTCAGTTTAGTAGAAAGCCAAAAGATAAACGATCAATTCCCAGTCTCTGATATCCATCTCCAGTGGATGAGGAGGACACAGGGGTTCACAACTGAAAACCCAAACTCACTGCCATCCTGTTGACTACTCGTATCGGCTCTGTAGGGCAGGGTCGAGGGGCCCCTGCCAGTTTCTGAGACAGTAACGATGTTTTAAAAATCATTTTACTGGGGGCTCATACAACTCTGATCACCATCCATCCATCCATCCATCCATCCATCCATCCATCCATTGTATGCCAAGGGCGTTTATACATATGTTGCCTTCATCATTCTCAAAGCATTTGCTTTCTCCTTAAGCCCTTGGTATCAGCTCCCCAGGAGACCAGCTTTGAATGGGAGTAGAAAGCCCTGTTTGCTTTCTGAGGAGTGGCTAGTGGTTTTGAACAGCTGACCTTGTTTTTAGCCCCCACTTCGGCTTGGGGGCTCAGGATGAGTAGACAGTAAGAGAGAAAAAAAGCCTCTTACAATCAGGCATTGATTGAGTGTGGAGTCAGAAACCTGGTGCAGCTGTCCACTTATTTCATAACCTTGTCCCCTTCACTGGGACTGACAGGGCCCGTTTCCTCGTGCTTAAATCCGGAGCGGTCATGCATGTGGTGCCGTTCTCTTGTGGGGAGTCTCTTGAATTATTGAGGGCTTCCGTAATAGCGATGCCATAAATGGAGGGCTTTAAATAACAAGTCTCTATTTTTGCATAGTTGAGGAGGCTAAATGCAGGCCAAGCCTCAAGGGGAGGGTCCATCCTTGTTGGCTGCAGCTTCTAGGAGCTGCCTGAAATCCCTGATGCTCCCTGACCTGTAAATGTAACTATCTCTGTGGGAGACCAGCCTCCTCACATCTGATTAGGTCCAAGGGGTGGTTGTAGCATTGAGGGGTAAACTAAAGAGACATCAGACAAGAAAAAGCATGAAAGGGCTCACCACTCAGTCATGACTTCCGGAGCCAGGGCAGAGAAGAAAATAGGGTAATCTCATGAGTTAATATAATCCGGGGCATGCAGACCACAGTAAACACATATGTAACAGGAAGGAGTTGTACAATAAGCATGCACGTAACAGGAGGGGACGAGCTAGGGGTGTGTGTGCAATAGGAAGGGGAGGCACTCGGGGCGCATATGATAGGAAGGCATATGTGCAACAAGATGGGTGGACCCCAGAGTCGGGATGGCAGCCTAACCTTGCTCATCCTGAGTTGGTTTGATCTTGGGTGTCTTTGAGGTCTCCAGGGGGAACATTCCATTATCCTTATCAGAAGGGAGTGGGTCGTCCTTAGGGTGGGACAGACAGTCTTTGAGGGCAGATAGCTAGCTATTAAGCACTTGACCTCCAACTATACAGTCCGTGACCATGTGTTTGCAAGCAGCACCTTACATTTGGCTTGACGATGGGGGGACATCGTAGGAGAATGTAAGTGGGATGCAACTTCAACCCGTGGATGTGCGGGAACCTTGGCCTTCAAGACTCCTTAACCTTTGAATGCTGACAGTGTGCCTCCAAACACTCTCTTTGTTCAGTTTCCCGCATGTTTTCTCCTTCCTCTTTGTGTTTATTTTGCTCTTTCAATCACTCAGAAGTGGTTGGGTTTAAGATCCACCCTACTGCAGCACATCCTCATCAACATAACAGAAGAACCCGCCCCCTTTTCCCCAGAGGTCTGTGTTTTCAGATACTAAACCGAGTTCACTGCCATCAACTTAATTCAGCCTCATTGTGACCCTAGAAGACAGCAGAACTAAGGCTGTAATGGTCTACAGGAGTAGAACGTCTCATCTTTCTCCCAGTGAGAGGTACAGGGGCTAGAATTTCAAAACGGTTTTTGGCTGCGCCCTGGTGGCCTAGGGGTTGTGTGCAGGACTGCGGCCCACAGGGTTGACAGTTCAAATCCAGCAGCAGCTCTCCAGGAGCAAGGCTGGGTTCCTACTCCCACCAGGGCAGTGATGCCACATTAAAAAAAAAATAAAAAAAAAAAAACGGTTTGAGAAGGGCACAATTCCCTGTATGTAACAGGAGGGTCATAACAGGATACCATCCAGTGTCTAACAGCAGGGTGGGCCTGCCAGGTGGCAAAGCCAGGGAACGGAGAGTGAAATGTGGGTTCTTGGCAAGATGCTGGTCTTGAATACTGCCAGAAGGAAAGTATGTACGGCAGGGAAGAAGAAAGAAAGGAAAAAGAGAGGATGGGAAGGAGAAAGGGAGGAGGAATACATGATAGTCACTAATATTACACCTCTTAGGAATTTTCCATTCCCCATCCTCCATCTAAATTGCATCAGTCCCTCCCATGGCCCTGGCATTTCCGTTGGCCCCCTGCTGCACCTCCTCAGTCTCATCCTCAGGGCTTCCGCCACCTGATTTCTGACCCTGGCAGCCTCTGTTCTGTCCTTAGAGGAATTTCACTCCATCCTGCAGTTTCTCAGACATCGATGTGCTGAGTCACAGCTGCTGGGCTTCGGCTCTCGCCTCTCCCCTGAGATCTTCCGGGATGGAGCTCTACCTCTTGCCACGGACCATGTTCCGAAATGGAGCTCCAGGTCCTCTGCTCAGACCCCTGCCCGGCTGGGCTCTGCTGTGGATCCCTAAGGGCCAGCCTCACCCCCACCCTTTCAGAGACACAAACGCCCGCCCTCGGAGGCGTATTTGATCTCTCGCCTTCTCTTCGGCAGATGCTGTTCATTTGAACTAGAATGTACCATCTCAAATCTACCCGCTTCGCTTCATCCCAACTGTCCAGCGCCAATGGCTCTCCTGGGAGGAGCCTGACAGGAAGCCCTTTCACTTCTCTCTGCCTCCATTCCTGTCTTCCTGCAGCCATTCTCTACCTGGCAGGGAAAGAACTGGGAAATCGGAACGTTCCACCGCGAAGTACCCCTAGAAGAATTCAGCTGTGAGACGCACTAATTCAAAGACCCTGGGATAAGAGCGCTCGCTTTCACCTGGGAGATACCAGTCGAGAGATCAAGCAGCACGTTGCATTGGTTCAATCTGCTGCACAAGACCTCTTTACGGCTGTTGAAAAGCAACCGTAAAGTGCACCTGACTACAAGCTATGCTGTCTTCCATGACCTCGCCTGCATGTGACCGTTGGACCTTGCATAAGGAAGACCAAAGAAGTGATGCACTTGAGTTGCGATGCCGCCACAGAATGGTGAGAGTGCCGTGGACCACCAAAGGAACAAGCACATCCGTTTTGGGAGCGGTAGGGTGGCCAGAAGGCCCCTCGGAAGATGAGACGCGGTCTCATCGACTTTGAACATGCTGTCAGGAGAGACCAGTCCCTGGAGAAGGACATCACGCCGAGTGAGGTAGAAGGGCAGCCAAAAAAGAAGAAGGCCTTCAAGGAGATGCATGGACACAGGGGCTGCAAGATGAGCTCATACACAGGAACCGTGGTGAGGGCGGTGCAGGACTGGGCAGTGTTCGGCTCTGTTGTGCAGAGGGTTCCTATGGGTCAGAACCAGCTGGATGGCACCCAACCACCACAAAGACAACAACTCCCACTTCGATCTGCAGGAAACTCGTTCATTATAATGAAAATCACACACACTAGTGCCGTGACAGTTTATTATCCCCTAGACCAGGGGTCGACAAACTTTTGAGACCCAAGAGCCAATCCTGTCCCTCCTAACAACTTTACAATCACTCAAGAGTCTTCAAGATGTTTTTCCAAACAAATGAAATCACCACGAGCTGAAATGATAACCTTCAAATGTTTTCAGTGTGACTTCAGAGCCGAGCACTCACCCTGAAAGAGCCACCGACCCATGGCTCGGGAGCCACAGTTTGCTGACCTTGGAGATCACCATGACACTTTGGGCAGGACCAAATAAGGGAAGGGAGGGAAAGAGCGCAATGTGTTAGTCCGGGTAGGCTAGAGGAACAAATTTCATAGCCACGCATATAGATATAAGGAAAAGATTTATATTCAAGAGGAACATTGAGCCCAGTCCATTTCAAAGTCATAAGTCCGATATTAACTCATATGCCCGAAATCAATCTATAAAGTCTCCTTCCGACTCACGAAGTTACAGGTCAGTGGGTGCAGAATCCCGGCTCTGGCAGGGGTCTCCACATGGCTCCCCACTTCCAGGGCTCAGGGTCCATCGACAGCAGAAGCAACTTATCTCTGGCAGAGGTCTCCATGTGGCCCCCCCCCCAGCTTCAGAGGTCTGGTTCCATCAGGGCAAAGCCGTGTGCTCTCTCCGCCAGCTCCTCCAGCTTCTCGGACGCTGCCATCTTGTCTTGTCCGTGATTCATTGTCTCTGAAACTAACTCCCAACCACTGGGGAAGACAGCTTCTCATCTTCACAAGGGAAATATCGTGAGATTTCCCAGAAGTCTCAGGAGAAAGCCATGCCCACATAGAGGCCTCATTAGCTACTCAATGGCTATCTCCAGATTAACAGGCTAGACTCTACCCCTACATTTCAATCATAAAATTAACATAAGCACATGACTGCCACCCTCAAGCTATTAAAAATACCCCCTGCTCCCCACCACAATCATGAATATTCCTCTCTTTAGTTACCATATATTTGTGAAAGGAGAATAGATAGGTCCACACTGTATCACTGGCCCATTCCTCCTTTGCAATGTACTTTTGCTTTGAATGAAAGACTTGGCTTAGTGACACCTTAGGCCTGGCTCACTCTCCTACCAAGATTGGGCCACTGACTGTCTGGTTCTTCGAATGGAAGTGGAACAGAAGGCCAAGGTTGTCCCATCAGCCAAATATGTCTTTTTCCAAACTAAGTTAGCTCCTTGCCACTTCCCTGGGGTCAACTCCCATTTTTCACAGCAGCCTGTTTTGATGGTGAGCCACTGGGGAGTCAGTGCCAGATGCATGGCCATCCCTGACTCAGGGTGACCCCATGACAGTGCAACAAAACACCAACCCATTCTACACCTGCTCCATAGTCAGACTGTTGGAATCTATAGAGGTGTTGGTTGACTCTATTTTGGAAGTAGATCTCCAGACTTTTCTTCCTAGTTCCTTGAGGCTAGAAACTCTCTTGAAATGTGCCAGGCCCCACAGCAACCTACAAGCTTCCATTCTCAGTGGGATTGGTGGTTGTGCTTGAGGTGCAATGGCTGGGGTGTCCAATGAGGTCTCTAGCATGGAAGGAGAGAATTGAATCATTGTTCCCCCAATGTAGTTCAGCTTGAATTATATTAAAATTCTTTCCTGTGGCTCCAGATTACTTTCTGACCTTCTTAACATCTTTCTCAGAAAGCCCTCCTTTCCAGCCACTATGGCTTCCTTTCCCCTTCTTTTTTTTTTTAAAGTTTTTTTTTTTTTTGGCATCACTGCCCTCTGGTGATCGTGGGAGCTACCCAACCTTGCTCCAGGAGAGCTGCTGCTGGATTTGAACTGCCAAACCCGTGGGCTGCAGTCCCGCACTCAACCATTACGCCACTGGGGCTCAGTCCTTCCTTTCTCCTTCTTATGTAGTTTACCTGTGTCCATGCTATGTGAGGTTTGCACTTGCTCTTCCTTTTGTCTGGAACACTCTACCCTCACGTGCCCCACACTGGATCCTTCTTAATCGTCACGTATTCTTAACTTAACATGCCTATGGCAGTCATCTAATCTGGTACCAGTTTGAGAATTAAGAGTGTAGGGGTGGAGTCCAGTTGGCAATCTGGAGACAGTCAATGAGACCTCTGTGTGGATATGGCTTTCTCTTGAGGATTCTGAAAAATCCAGCTGTATTTCCCCCTTGGAGGTAAGAGACTCACTAGTCAGTCCCTTGGAGTCACTCTACTGGCAAGACACAAGGCTGACTCCCTGTGAGACATCCCTGAGGAGAAGACACATGAAACCACCCAATTGCCCTGAGCTGGACAAGCCACGTCTACGCAACTAAATCTCTGAAATGAGAGAAGCCACAGAGAGACCCCCACCAGCTCTGAGCTGTTTCTACCGCTGTTGGATTTGTACCCACTGACCTGTGATCTTCCTGCATTCAGCATCATTGCATATGTTTTGTGAGTCTGGAGAGGACTTTGTAGATTGCTGTTGGGTATATAGGCTAATATTGGACTTAGGATCTTGGACTGAACTGGATTGGGACGTTTTCTTAATGTACAATTGCTCTTGTATGTAGATCTCTTTCTTACACACATATGTGTACCTGTGAATTTGTTTCTCTAGTCTACCCTGACTAACACAATGCCCATCTCCAAATTGCTCTAAAGCCCCCTTCTCCATTGCACCACTCAAATGTGCTGCTGAGGTCAGTGGGAGTGAGACCACTTTGCCATCTGGCCCCTCTGAAGAGATCCTGTGGGAAATCCTGAAGGCATCAGCGCCAGACTGCTGCTGGGTGGACCACGGATGTCCTGACACCTGGCGGGCTGTAACAGTCTCCTCCCTTCCCCCACCTCACACGGAAAGTTTCTTTCTGAAAGGATGTTCTGTGAATCCAGGAGCTTTTGCGAACTCAGTGTCACTTGGAATCATTCGCCCATGTTTTGCCTCCATGTGCTGGGGGCGATAAGTGACATCAGGTCTCTGAGATGTACCCACTCACTTTGGCACTGTGTAATCCTCGTTATTCCATTTGATAAGGGCACTTAGCGTAAGCTTCATTCCTGCACAGGCACCTGCAGCAGAAGTCATTCAGTGTCTGACAGATGCAATCACATCAACGCATTATAAGGGGATGGTTATTAAATTCACATTTTATCTAATACGTATATGTTTTTTCTAAAACAGTCCCTCTTCCCAGCAGAGGGACTACACAGCACCACACGAAATACTTTATTTTGAAGGCTGCCACATACCACCCTGTTGAGCAACCTCACAGGATGTAATTTCCTTCAAGAACACCACTTCATTCCTGTAGAGCCACTTCAACTGCTGAATCAATGGCTTGGAGCTACCCAGGAGATGCAGAATGCCAGTGAAAGGCTATTCCCAGGACCATCAGCATCCGTCTCTTCCTTCCTCAGGCAAGATCACAGTACCGGGCAGTGGGGCTGCCCCCTCCTTAGAGCAGCGGTGTTCTCAGAATCACACATGACAACCACAAATGGACCAGACGTTACCGGCTTGATTGCGGCTCATAAAGATCCCTAACTTCAGAGTGTAATGGGCCTTCCTAGCATTTTCAGCAGCGGTGATCATTCAGAAGTAACTTGCCAAGTTTCTTCTGAGCTACTTCCTGGTGGACTTGAAACTCCCACCATTCTGTTAGTGCTCAGTGAGTTAATGGTTCGTACCAGCTAGGCAGTCCCACAGTTACATATTTCCAAACCATGTGATTAAGGGGGGAAATATATGCATAGCGTATGAAACACCTCCCATGTCGCTTCTAAAACCATTTGTGAGTAGATGTTTAAAGGAAGGCTCACTGCCATTGAGTCAATACTGACTCACAGTGACCCTACTGGATAGGGTAAAACTGCCCCTGTGGGTTCCTGAGATCGTAATTCTTGACTAGACTAGAAAGCCTGAGTAGAAAGTCTTGTGTTTCTCCCTTGGAGCAGCTGGTGGTTTTGAACCGTCGACCTTGCAGTCACTAGCCCAACATGTAACCAGTGGTCCACCAGAGTTCCTTTTCGGGAAAAAAAAATAGCTGGAAAAATAGACAGTCAACTTTTTATATTTTCATTAATCATTTTATTGGTAGCCCTTACACGTATTATAACAATCCATAATTAGATGAAGCATAGTTGTATAATTGTTTCCACCATCAGTTTCATAACATTTTCTTTCTTCTTAAACTCTTTGAGATCAGCTTCCTTTTCTCCCCTCCTCTCTTACCCCTATCCCTTATCTTCATATTATATATATGTATTTTGCATATCTTACATATTCATTTCCCTCCAGTGGGGTTATACAATCATCATTGCTATCAGCTCTCCCTTTCCCCATGTCCTCACTTCTCTTCCAGTACCCTCCGGGAGCCATCATTCCTGCTACTGTTTCTGAAGGGTTATCTATCTTGGCTTTCATGCATCTGCATCAAATGATCTTAATTATACAAATGAACAAACACAGATCTAACATGATTAATGAGCTAAAACAAAAATCATAATAGTGTGGGGAGGAAATATTAAAGAGTTATTATGTGTTTCATCAGTGCTCATACCACACCTTCCGTTTATCATCCCTTTTGTGTGGCCCTTCTGTGAGGGACGGCCCAATGACCTTTTAGGCGGGTTTGGGGTCTCCACTTTGTCCATTTTCCTTCACGTTAAGTTGAAGGCTTGATTTGGAACTTCTGATATCCATTCCCACCGATACCTCATGATCACACTGGCTGATGTGCTTCTTCCATGTGGGTTTTGTTGCTTACCTGAACACATCCATCTTTTAAAGCATGTCCAAGTGTTATTCAAATACTGCCATTTATAGATTTAAATTTTGTCAAATGTACCCTGGTGGATAATATCATATGGAGGAAAACTGACACATACAACAATATGCTGAAAACTGAGCAACAAGTAAGGGCACCAGTGTCCCCCCAGTTTGGAATTCCCATGCTTACCATTCATGGTGTATTAAATAGATAGATTGCAGGGCACCTTCTTGGTCGAGTTATGCAATAAGCACTGATACAGCTTACTGCCTGACTTTTTAATTAAAAAGAACTATAAATAGGCTAAGATGACTGTGTACAGGGAAGCAACAAAACCCACATGGAAGAAGCACATTAGCCTGTGTGATCATGCGGTGTCAATGGGAAGTTTAAAAACAAACAATTAGCCTACCTGCACAGCTAGGTCTGAGTGAATTCAGCCCAGGGGGCCTGCAGAAGGTCTGAACTCAGTTCTTGGCTCCATTCGCTCTTGGGCTGAAGGGTCTGGGGTTCAGGGCAGAGGACACTCACCCTGTGCCTCAACTACCAGTACTTCCAGGAGCCCAAGGTCCTCTGCTGTGGGAAATACTTTCAGTCTGGCTTTAACATCTGCCATTGAAGTTCTACAGAGAGGACACTGACCTGCAAAACCCAGCTGCCTTTGCTCAGGAATACTGGTCTTGCCTCAGAGCAGGAGAGCTCAACTACTGGGAACCTCAACATCTCTTACCATTGCGCTGACTTGAACCCACGTCTGGGGTGCTGGGGTGCTCTTCTCCTGCTGCATCGGACACCCTACAGAGGATGTTCTCAACCCCCCACTATGACCACCATGTCTAGCTCAAACTAGAGCTGGAGCAGCGGGGCTCCATCTGCGCCAAGGGCTGTGTGGGCCAGGTTGAGAAATGGCCGCAGGATAATCTGATCATCCTGGCCAGGGTCTTCGTTGGCTACCGTCTTGGCTCACAACCTCGTGGATGACATCAAGGCAGGGCTGGTCCTAGCCAGTGGCCTCTTGGCCCTGGCCTAAAGTGTGGTTCCCCAGGACCTTGTGATGGGCAAGGCTGAAGGAGACATTCCTGCTATCCCCACAGCTCCCCGTCAAAGCTGCTCAGCAGCACTCAGCAAGGTGGCTTTCTGCTTTTTGTCTATGAAAGGTGTGTGGGATATGTATAGGGGCCCCTCCTCCCCCTCCCAAGCCAACTTGAGGACTTTCCAGGGTTTAAGAAGGGCAAAATTACAAGGGTTTAGGGGTCAGAGGGGTCTACCTATATTCCCCAATGCAAGCAGGAACACTTGGCTGTGCCTGGCTGTGTCTGTGTGTGTGTGTGTGTGTGTGTGTGTGCATGCGCACTATGACCTGGGACCTTGCCTTATGCACTGCTCTTCTCCCCTATCCGTGACCTGGAGGCAGCCTATTACTCACCTCGGCCGCAGTGTTCTAGATTCCAAAATGGGCCAAAGCGATTTCTCTCCCTTGTGTGTTTCTCAGGATAGAATCTGACAATGACTACAAACCGCTTCCAATCAAAATTGAAAACCCCAAACCAACTTAACCCATCGACACAAATCTAACATTCTCTTCTACCTGTCCAAATGGGATCATCTTGTCCATCTCGTATCCTGCTTGAAAAAGCCTGATGATGCCATACCAGAGAGAGAGCACTCTCCAGATGAGCAGGTGGTGATGCGTTAGCGCGCGATGCTTTTGCCATCGGAATCCTATTTTGTATATCAAGCCTGCGATTCAGGGTCCCTTGATGGCACACATGGTCTTACACTTAACAATTAACCTAGAGGTTGGCAGTTCAAACCCACCCAGCGAAACAAACAACAAAAAATCCCTGATACTTTGCTTCCATAAAGATCATAGGTGACAAAATCCTCTGGAGCTGGTCCACTCTCTGTAACATGTGGCTCCCCATTGATTTATTGACTTATTCATTTGGGTTTATGTGTGACTTGGGCGTGGTGGGTAGTGTAAATGGTTATATGCTCAGCTACTAACTGAAAGGTGGGAGGTTAGAGTTGCTCTAAGGGAGAAAGAGCACACCCTTAAATATATATCTATTTTTAGAGATCTCTTTATGACGTCTAAAACAGGACCAAGGCAAAACAAAGGTAAACCATCCGTATGAGGCTGTAGTCATGTCTAAAGGATTCATAGCCATGTGGCTTAATTACTGATGATCAAAAACAAAGGGAAGCGCCACCAAATTGTGATTGGCAGCAGGTCAATTAATTACTGTTGCAGGTGGGACTATGAAAATTGGGAAAGGATCTTGATTGGGATATGCACACAATCATAGATAAGCTTTCAGGATGAATGCAGGGGCCCTCTGACTACCTGACAACTAGGTCGTTGGGGTCTGACTGATTCATGACCACGAGTTCCTGGTTTCCGAAAGTCCATTAAGGTCACTTATAGGCATGTGTCCTGAGGGCAAGACTATTCCTTCCCAGATTAGCCAGGGTTAAATACCACTGAGTCAGTTCCAACTCATGACGACCCTATGTAAGAGACCACAGACTTCCCAGTGGGTATCAGTCTTACAATTGCTGCTCTTGAGCCCAATTGTTTTAATCACTATATCACTATGGCTTTCTACTCCACAAAGCATGATGCCCTTCTCCAGGGATTGGTTGCTCCTTGATGGCAAGTACTTGAGGACAAAGTCTCACCATCATCACTTCCAAGGAGAGCTCTGGCTGTGCTTCTTCAAGACAGAAATGCTAATTCCACTGGCAATCCATGGTACTTTCTATTCTCTCCAACAACACATAATTCCGATGTGTCAACTGTTGCTTATAATTGGGCTAGATGACTGGATTGGGGTGTCTAAATCTCCATTCAAAAACACACTGCCCGAGGACAAAACTTCTGTCACTGGGCTGATCAGTACTCAGAAAAAAACTCAAGTGGAAGTTGAATTGATTTCAAGACTGAAAATTGAGTTTGTGACAGTTAGGTTTATGGTACCAATAAGAGTTCTTAGGAACATGTTGGGTGGAGTTTAGTCAGGTCACATCTGACTGGTCCAAGGCAGGCCTCCTCCCCTCTTTCTCCCTGGTGATCTGACTCAATGCTCTGCTACATGAACTAGTCCTTTGCCTCAACCATGTGTTGCACTACTGTGGGCCAAGTCAACCTGTGGATCATGTCACCTTGCTGTGAGCGGTTTGCTAAAGTTTGAGGATCCATGGAACCACTTCACCATGCTCGCACCCTACTGGCTTCTGCTGTGTCTCAACTTCTCATCTTCCTGCTGTTGATTTTCACTCTGCTTGTCTAGTCTAAGGGCAGACTCCACTTCTGTTTTCTTGACCTTGGACCAGCAGCTGGCATGAGTTAAAGAACCTTCAGTATATAGTAACTGATCTAGGAAAGTGAGTTGAATTGAGCTCTCTGTAGTGCTGTGTGGACTATTGACTGTTATATTCTCTCTGTGTGTGTGTGTGTGAGTGTCCTGGTTTTGTTTCTCTAGAGAACCCTGCCTAACATGGAGTTGAATCTTTCACTGTAAGCCACAGCCTTCAGGAAACCAAGTGCTTAATATTTAAGGTCTAATACAGAATTTACCCAGAGGGGTCTCAGAAGAAAGACCCAACAATCTATTGCCAAAGACCAGTCACTGAAAATGCAGTGAGGTGCAGTTCTCTGTCATGGGGTTGTCAGGAATCAGACTCAACTTGATATTAAATTGTCTTGTTTTTGTTTGTTTTTAAAAAATACTCATAAAGGATCCTGGTGATGCTATGGCTTAGATGTCAGGCTGGTAACACCAGGTCAACAGATCATACACACTAGTCACTCCTGGGGGTGGAGTGGGGAGAGATGAACTCTCTGGGAAAAGATGAAGCCATATACTATTATAAAGACTGACAGTCTCAGAAACACTCAGCACAACTGCCATGATTCAGAATTGACAGTGGCAGTGGGTTTAGAGGACACAGCCATCCTCATTTTTCTTGTCTTATTCTCATTTCAGAATTGCATTATCTATTCCTCCATATATATGGGCAATTTGTGCCTAAAATTTTCACAGGGTTGAATTCTCATAGGAAAAAAATAGCTGCAAGAGGTAGTAAGATTCTCAAAGCTATGAAGTTGACTTTTAAATGAAAAACAAGCAAAGAAATCAACAAAATGAAGGCAAAGGAAATGACGTGAGTGATGCCTGGGGCTTTCCCTGCTGTCCACAAGCAAGCTCATTCCCAACTGTATCAACCTTGGACACCATCGTGGGGTTGGCTCCAAGGTGACTACTCCTGGAGCGCCGATGGGCTCTTGCCAAAGGAACAGAATTCCTGTGAACCAAGGGGAAGGCATTGCAGGATACTCCAGTTGAAGGGCAAATATTGGACATGGCAGTGGTTACATAATCTGCTGTCAATTTGAGACTGTAAGAGTGAAGGGTTAGAGCCTAGCCCATCAATCAGGTTGTCGCTTGATGACCTTATTTAGAAGCGACAGGAAGATAAATAGCTCGCTGGAGGTGGGTGGTTCCCTGTGAGACATTCTTGTTGACGGGACACATGGATCTATACTAGTGTCCTGAGCTGGAGCAGCCACGTGTTAACCCTCCTAATGCTGAGATTCTTCTGTTGCCACTGGATCCACAACACTTTCCACCCACTGGCCTGTCATCTTCCAGCACTCGGAGTCATGGTATTTGTTTCATGAATGTGAAAAGGAATTTATAGACTGGTATCAGACCTATGGGCTGATTTCAGACTTATGGACATGATCTGGCCGGGGCTGGGATGTTTTCTCCAAATTCAATTGCTCTTGTATATAAAGCTCTTTCTTATAAGCATCTGATTCTCCCTGGATTTGTTTCTTTAGTCTATCCAGACTAACACAGACAGCCGTAGACACATTTTGGCTGAGGTGAGAGTCTTTCCTGAAATATGTTGTTATGGTTAGGTACCGTGGACTCAGTTCTAACCCATAAGGACTCTCTGTACAACAGAACCACAGTGGCCGGTGCTCCACCGGTGCTCACAATTGTTTCTATGCCTGAGCCCATCGTTGCTTGAGGGTTTTGCTCTTTTTTGCTGCCCCTCTGCTTTACGCAGCATGATGTCCTTCTCCAGGGACTGCTTTATCCTTACAGCATATCCAAAATATATAAGACGAAGAAGTCTCATCCTCTTTGCCTCTAGGGAGCACTCTGGCCATACTTTTGCCGTACGAATTTGCTTGTTCTTTGGGTAGTCCATGGAACTTCCATATTCTTTGCCAGCACCATCATTCAGATTGATTCTTCTTTGGTCTTCCTTATTCAATGTCCAGTTTTCCCACCCACCATGTGAGGCAATGAAGAATATCATGGCTTGGGTCAGGTATACTGTAATCCTGAAAGTAACATCTTTTCATCAACATGGATGCACTTTATTTGCTAGCTGCCCTTTCATCGGGGCTTGGGGGTTGTTTTCATGATTTCCACTTCCGTACCTCACACACTCAGCCCCCACCTCTTTCTCATGTGCACCCTCAGCACTCCATTGAATACTTCCGTCTTCTGAATAGCACCAGGGATGCTCTGCGCTCCCTTGGACAGCTGCGGCAGCCTCTTTCTGATGGGTTTCCTGGCACTTATTATCCCCCTTCTAATTCATTCTCCACAAACATTGCAAAATGTGTTTCTCATCTAAACATACCAGCGCTTCTTCTGCCACTCTTCCTTGGTTTGTTGTTTTTAAATGAAACTGCAAACTCCTTCCATAAAGCCCTGCAGGGGGGGACATCTGTCTACCTCCCTCATCTCCCAAGCCCTCCCCCTCCCAGCCCACTTCATTTCAGTCAGCTCTTCAAACCAGTTCATCTGCAGATAGATCACCTGGGGATCAGTAAACATCACATGGGAATCTTGTTAGACCATGGGTTCTGATTCAGTGCTGTCAGAATGGAAAAGAAAATTCTCAGCAGGGGATCGAATGCACTGGTTAGAAGGCCTGGCTTTAGCACACTGGCTGGGTTTTCGCCCCTCAAGAGAGCCAAGCCTCTTCTCACTTCAGGCCAACGTTTGTTCCCTCTGCCAGGAACACTCTCTCTCTGCCTGGCAAAACCCAACTCATGCTTCACATCTTGGATGAGAAATCACTCTCCAAGAAGCCATCCTTGGCTTCTATTAATTAGGTTACCATTGGCGAGCCTCCCATAGACCCCCTGGGCTTTTCTTTGACCGACCATTCCCCATGAGAGTCTTCGGTGTGACTATTTAACATGATCTCACCCACTGAACTGAGAGCCCCAGAGGACAAGGGCCACATAGGATTTTCCATTCCAGGATCCCCCAAGCCAAGCCCAGTTCCTGGCACCGAGCAGGTGCTCAGTAAATATTTGCTGAGTGAATGCAGACCTGGCGTTTGCCTGCTCCCTCCATCTGGAAGGCCTTGGCTCTTCTCCTCCAGCTTCTCATCTC
Source organism: Nesogale talazaci (assembly GCA_004026705.1). NCBI lineage: Eukaryota > Metazoa > Chordata > Mammalia > Afrosoricida > Tenrecidae > Nesogale > Nesogale talazaci. The sequence goes on from PVJH01012789.1 coordinate 18,051, forward strand.
TCTGATGAGACCAAGAGTGGGTGGACACCAGGAGCTGTGTTCTCAGTGCCCAGCCAAGGGCATGGAGGCACACGGTGATCCTGACAACGCAGCAGAACAGTTTACTTTGCCATGTACCCCAGACCGTATCTCTGCAATTGGTTCTTCAGCCAAGCAACAGCTCCAACATTCTCGATCTTTCGTCTGATTCATAGTGACGATGACCTGCCCAGCACCATTGAGTTCTAGCTGAGGAATGACGACAAACTAACAGATGGAAAAGACAAAGGAAAACAAAAGGGAAAAGCAGACAAACAGATCGGCAACAACCAAACCTATGGCCATTGACTTGACACCAACAAATGGTGACTCCGGTGGCTGCAAAACTGGGCTTGGGCATAGGCACAAGTGTGAGGATGCCACAGGCCATGTACCCTGCGTCCTGTACACGCAGGGTCAATATTCAACCCACACCTCCACTGAGATGGGAACCGACCAAACGGCACCTAACAAGGACAGCATCAAGGGTTGGTGGCCCCACATGGTACAAAGCAGAATGCGCCACAGGTGTCTTGACTGTATGGGAGCCCCTCCTCAGGCCTCCCTTTTATAGCACTGCTTGTTGGAACTGTCAACCTTGAGGCTGAAGGGTGGGCAGAAAGCACCTGTCTCATGCACGGACCTCTGGGCGGAGCAGATCGCAGAAAATGAAGCCAAACATGGTTAAGATGACATTGCTGTGCTAGTCTGGGTAGACTAGAGAAACAAATTCATAGACACGCATGTGGATATAAGGGAAAGGTTTATATGCAAGAAGAATGGAACATTGAGAGAGCATCCCAAGGCAGTCTAGTCCAAGGTCGTAAGTCTGATATTAGTCCATATGTCTGATACCAGTCTATAAAGTCTCCTGACTCACGAAGCACGTGCTTCGTGACATCCAAGACAGTGGATGCAGTCTTGTGTATCCACCAGCAATAGAAGCATCTCAGTGCTGGTAAGGCTCTCCCTATGGTCTCCCAAGCATCTCAGCACTGACAGGAGTCTACACATGACTTCTCCGGCTCCAGAGGTTTGGATCCATCAGGGTAAGCCCATGTGGCTTCTCCTCCAGCTCCTTCAGTCTCCTGGAATCAGGATCTATCAGCATGATGTCATCTCCTCTTGTCAGTAGTTCGTCTCCAAGGAACTGAGTCTCTGGTCTCTCACCTTCATGGGGAAATATCATGATATTTCCCAGAATTCTCAGAGAAAGCCATGTCCACACAGAGGTCTCCTTGGCTATCCCCAGATTGACAGGCTAGACTCCACCCCTACACTCTTATTCAAATTGGCACCAGAGTACGTGACTGCCACAATTGCTTTACTTGGTATTTCAAAAATTAAACACTCAGAAGAGCTGCATCCTGAAAGTTAGCAATGGAAAGGACCCAGACTAGAGAAAGTCAGATCTGGTTGAGACAATTGATTCAAATGAAAATAGAGTATCCACTGTCAGTTCTTCAAGAAGCATTTAGGAAAGATGTCAATCAACACATCTGAGTCCTGCAACATTTTGCCAAAGAAAATGGAACTTAGTTTCAAGGTCCTCCTGTCAAAGACCACCAGGGACACAGCTGTCCTGGATCAAGTTGGATCTGTTTTTTATTTATACCCCCCAACAGTTTTATTTGCACATAATTTACATTTCAATCATCCAGTCATATCAAAGGGTACAGTCACCACCACATAGGCTATCACATATGAAATGTCAAATCTTTATTATGAAATCGAAAGACAATCATCCAATGAAAACAGTTTCCATAAAATGAAGATGTCACTGGATCCTTCGAAACATGACACTGTAAAAAAAACAAAAAACAAAAAAACTTGATCCAAGAGTTAAACCGGCAACATGGTGTTGGCTCTGGAAAATTCTTTCGCAGCAGTTCATCACTGTTGATATTATCCTAATTAAAATTATTGGATTCCAATTTTGGTGGGGATGTAAATTGCCTGTGTCTTTGGAGAGCAATTTGGCCTTACCCACGAAAATTAAAATTGCCTTTGGCTTTTGACACAGCAATTTTACTTTGGGGAATTTATTCTACAGAGAACATTGCACATGTACACAGAGGATGCTACTGTTACAACACTGGTTGATTGCAGTAATAAAAAAAATTGGCACAAATATCTTTCAGTGGGGGACTGGTTAAAGGCGTTAGGACCATGAGAGATCAGAAGGGTGAAGGTTAGGCATCCCAGTCAGGATGCCTACTGCTGGAAACAGCCCCTCACCCCAACTACACAAATGGGTTAACATCCTTTGTTGGGTGGTCATCAACCACTGGTAACCCAGAGAGGCACAGGATTGGGAAAACTCACCACCTGCTGCCTTCTCTCTACCTTACCTCTCCTCACACATGGACGCCCTTGTCTCCCAGCCGCCAGGTCCCCAGCTCTCTATCAGACGTGGGCTCACATCACCATGGCAACTGGGACTGCTTGTCACATCACAGATTAAGCAAAAATCATTGCCATCAGATGGATTCGGGCTCATAGTGATCCAATAGGATGGAATAGAACGGTCCCTTTGGGTTTCTGAGGCTGTAACTCTTTACCGAAGCAGAAAGCCTCATCTTTTGGCCTCTGGGGAGCAGGATGAAATGCTGACTTTGAGATTAACAGACAATCGACTACGAGGCTCCTGATTGGGGGTGGGGGTGGGGCGGTGGTGATGGCAAGCTGTGCTACACTAGGACTGTTTACTGTAGGAATTCGGAAAGCCCGGGAAAGCAGGGAAAGGGGTCCATCAGTGACTCCGAGACCTCACCTCTCTTGTAAGTCCCGGGGTGCAATTTAGCTGAGAAAGACCCTTCCCCAGATGCCTAGGAAGCCAGCATGCTTTTGGGCAGGAGCAGAGTAGAGGAGGGACAGGCGTCCCCTTCCCGACAACCTCCCCCTTCCACTCCCTAGCATTCTGACCCCGTCGTCCCCACCCCGACCCCCGTCACCATGTCAATGCAGGAGCTATGCCAGCGTGGGCCTTTTGCTCCTTCTGGTGCTTTTCCCACCACCCTTCAGGGTGCCCACCCTGGGGCCTGATGCTGGAGGCTGACCCCCTGGATGGAGGGAGAAAGCAGCAGACTGATGGATGCGGGAAGGGAGGGGAGGGTAGAAAGAAGAGTGTCGGGAATGTAGAGTAGTCAACTTCTGTTCTCCCTAGCCCTTGGGCTTGGGTGGGGGTAGGGGTGGTGGTCTCCGCAATTCCAGGGGCGAGGATTTGAGGGCAAGGCTCTCTGCTGGGAAGGCAGAAGTTCTGGCTTCTGGACCTCTGAGCAGCAGAGGGCAGTAGCGTCTAGGGATGCACGGAGGATGCGGATAGCTGGAGAGCCTGCCTTTCCTGAGCTGAGGATCAGGTAACAAGGCTGCCTGCCTCCTTCTGAGCTGCTGGCGCCCTCCCCAGGCCCCAGTTCACCTGGTTTCCAGGTTGCTTCTGCTCGCCCTTAGTGATAGGACTAAGGACTAAGAGCTAGGGCTCTGGGCCTCTCAGTCCCCTTAGCCTCATCTGGAAAGGTGACAATGGCAGTAATAATCTTCTGGGTGCTCTGAGTCGTCAACAAGGCAATGGTGTTAGGTGCCATCAAGTGTACCCTCTATACAGCAGAGGACACATGGCCAGCGTCCCCCACAAGTGTTCTTCTCTCTGAGCCCAGGGCTGCAGCCGCTGTGGCCGTCCATCTCCTGCGAGGCCATCCTCTTCTGCAAGTCCCCTCTGTGTTACTTTTTCAGGGACTGGCTGCTCCTGATAGATATGTCCAAAGGACAGGGGAAGGAACCTCTCCACTCTTACGTCTGCAGGGCATTCTGGCCATCCTACGCCCAGACCAAGTTCTTCGTCCTTCTGGCTGGCCATCATGCTTTCTATAGTCTTCGTCCACCCCGTCATTCACATGTGTTGATTGGACTCGGCAGAGTTTGTGGACTGAAAGGTCCAGGGTAGGGCAAGGGCCTCGTGGCTGTTGGCTGTTATACAGAGGGGATGTGGAGTTACACTCGAGTGCCAATTTTAGACTTTGTGAACAACTGTTGACTTCAAACAACTGGCCGAGACAGCTTCCTTTTTAAATAGCCTTAAACCAACCAAACTAAACCCACTGACATGAGTCTCTTCTAAGTTGTACAGTTTCCCATGTCCATCTTACCCCCCAGAGCAGCTGGTGGGCTGGAATCACCGACCTGCAGGTTAAATCACGAACAGGTTGCTGCCAACACCATCGCCGCTGCTTCTAGATAAGCTTGCTCTCCCTTATTCTCTCGACCTTCCCTCAGTCTTTACAAACGCCATCTCTCTGTCCCCTGATCTTCCCAGGATCCACTTGGCCTTACACTAGAAAACAGCTCCCATGAAATGACCACGTTTGCAGACTTGTCGTTCACGCATCCGCGCCCCTGAGCCTGTTGGTAAAAGCTCCTGGTCTGTCTCACGGGGCAGGATGAGAGAACCAACTTCTTTTTTAAAATAAATCATTTCATTGGGGGCCCATACAACTCTTACCAAAATCCATCCATCCATCCATCTATCCATTGTATGCAAAGCGCATCTGTACATTTGCTGCCATCATCATTTTCAAAATATTTTCTTTCTACTTAAGCCCCTGCTATTGGCTCCTCATTTTTCCATTCCCTCTTCGCTACCCCCTCCCTCATGAACTCTTGATAATCTAGAAATTATTATTTTGTCATCTTGAACACAGTCCGCTGTCTTCCTTCACCCACTTATCTGTGGTCTGTACCCCATGGAGGAGGTTATATGTAGATCTTTATAATCGGTTCCCCTTTTCTACTCCACCTTCCCTCCACCCTCCCAGTATTACCACTCTCATCACTGGTCCCGAAGGGTCAAATAGAAAGAAAATGTTTTCAAAATGATGATGGCAACATATGTACAAATGTGCTTGACACAATGGATGGATGGATTGTGATAAGAGCTACAAGAACCCCCAGTAAAATGATTTCTTTTAAAAAGAAGAATTACTATCTGGAAAGGGCCTAGAACATGGTCGGTGCATCAAAACAAAATGAACACATTGCCATAAAGTAGATTCCTACTTACACTGAACCTACAGGATGAACTACCACTGCCCACGGTGGTTCCAAGGACGTCATCTTTACAGAAGCAGGCTCTCATTTCTTTCTCCACAGAGCAACTGCTGGGTTTGAACTACTGACCTTTCAGTTCGCAGCAGGTTGCTTTAACTATATATCTGCCTTCTCTCTACTATTATCAGAGTCCCTGCAGTGAAATAACGCTAATCTCTCAATTACCAAATGAAATGTGGTCTGTTCAAACCATCTCGCAGGCTCTGCGGATGCATGATCTAGTGAACTACTCTGAAAAGACCCAACCTTGAAATTGCCCTGGGGCACAGCCGACTCCGCCAGACTTCACGGGCTGCCTTTGCATCAGGGTCGACTTGCTTGCAACTAGTTGGTTAAGATGATGATCACGATTATATTCATGCCATCATTATGCTCATCCGTTTGCCTTTGAGATGGGAGAAGATTGCTTCTGTCCTTCCACCATGGGATTTTTAGCTTCTGTGTGGTGTTGTGGGAAGAAGGCAAAGCTTTGGATCCCCACAAACAGTTACAGTCTCAGAAATCCATAAAGGCAGCTCTACCCTTTGTTAAGGGTCCCTCCGTGCCAGAACTGACTTGGTGGAGTGAGTTTGGGTTTTGGTCGGATGCTGGTTTTACAGTAAAGCACTTGGCTGCTAATAAAAGTCCGAGTGTTGGATCCCCCAGTGGTGTTCTGCAGGAAAAAAAGAAAAGAGCTAATGATTCTATGCCCACCTTCCTGATGTGATTGCTTAAGACAATGCACAGGCAAATGTGGTGAAGAAAGCTGATGGTGCCCGGCTATCAAAAGATACAGCGTCTGGGGTCTTAAAGGCTTGAAGGTAAATCTAGCCCAGAATCAACAAAGTCCACATGGAGGAAGCACATCAGCCTGTGTGATCATGAGATGTTGAAGGGATTAGGTATCAGGCATCAAATAACTGAAAAATTTATCATTGTAAATGGAGGGGTATGAATTGGGGACCCAAAGTCCATCTGTAGGGGACATCCTCTTACAGAAGGGTCACAGGAAGGAGACAAGCCAGTTAGGGTGTAGTATAGCAATGATGAAACCTACAACTTTCCTCTAGTTCTTACATGCTTCCTACCCCCTCTATCATGATCCCAATTCTAACTTACAAATCAGGCTAGACCATAGGAGTACACTAGTACATATAGGAACCGGAAACATAGGAAATCCAAAATAGAGGATCCCTTCAGGACCAGTAATGAGAGTGGTGATACTAGGGGGGTGGAGGGAAGGTGGGGTAGAAAAGGGGAGCTGATTATAAGGATCTACATATAACCTCCTCAATGGGGTATGGACAACAGAGAAATGGGTGAAGGGAGATATCAGACAGTGTACAATATAGCATAATAGTAATAATTTATAAATTATCAAGGGATCATGAGGGAGGAGGAGGCAGGGAGGGAGGGAGGGGAAAATGAGAAGCTAATGCCAAGGGCTTAAGTACAAAGCAAATATTTTGAGAATGATAAGGGCAAGAAGTGTACAAATGTGCTTTGCATACAATGGAGGTATGTATGAATTGTGATGAGTTGTATGAACCCCCAATAAAATGATTGTTTAAAAAGGAGATTGCCTCCAAGACTTTAGGGGGTAATTCTTCTCTAGGAATTGATGTGATGGCCACAGTCACTATGGGGTGTTCAAGGTCACTGAGCTGGGAGGCGGGTGGGTTTGGGTCTTGGTTATGCTACGGGTTCTTTGTGGGTCCTTAGGAAAATTAGGGCTCGGTTAAAAATCCTACTGTGATGTTATCGGATATCTGACCTCTCCTAAAATTGTATTCAGAAAAATGAGCACCTACTCTGTCAGCAAAGGGGGTGGGGAAAGGGTCAGGTGGTGCAGTTGTTAAGCACTGCTTGATGGCTAACAGCAAAGTGGGCTCTTCAAACTCACCAGCTGCTCAGTGGGCAGAGCCCTGGCAGTCAGTGTCTATAAGATCACAGTTTTGGAACCACTATGAGGACACTGATGCTGTGTCTCACAGGCCTGCCTACGAGTTGACTTTGACTCAGCAGTCACAGGTTTATATGCCAGCAAGTCTCAAAAAGAGGGGGAGATGGACAGTGAATCGTTACAGACGAGGTGTTGTGGGAATTCTGAGAAGGGAAAATAAGTTTCTGGATTTACATATTTCTAAAAGTAAGTCATACCCAGGAGTTTGCTGGTAAGATGGGAACGTCCCCTTCCCCCGCAATGAAAATGTAAAGGACGATTTTCTTGTCTGGTGCCTTCTTATTTCCATGTTGGTCCTAGCCTTTCTGCTCAACGCCTTGCTTCCTGTCTGTCTGATCTTGATGCTGTGATGGACATCCAGACTGGAGCTCCCACCCCAGAGTCCTCCACCAAATGCAGCAATAATAATTTTTTTCTCCCTTGGTTTTGGGAAACCCTCCCCGAACTCACCAGAGGGTGTGTTCATTCAGTAGGCTAAAGAGGAAACAGTGTCTTAAGGAAATTTTAAGGATCAACTTGGTGAATCAGGGGGAACTTGAGTCCCTGTATAAACTTTGGTCAGTCTCTGAGCCGTGGGTTTGCATCTTTGAAGTAAGGGGAGTAGCATCCAGGGCTATCTGAGACCTGACATGCAAAGCTTCAAGCTGTACATGGTGCCTGGCACATGCCCAGAAAGTGTTAGTGGCTCTTTTCATCAGTGTCATCCTTCTCTCAGACTGTGAGCTCCCCAAATGCACGACCATCTTTCACCATCCTTTCTTATCTTCTTCTTCTAAATGACGTGGCACTTAGAAGAGGCGCAGCAAACGTTTGTTGAATGAATGAGTGAAATCATCCAGAAAAACCCAAGTAAGGGTGAACTTCACATTACCTTGTCTAATAGCAGCGAATGTTTATTGAACATTTGCCATGCGGCAGAAATGGTATTAAGCTTCGCTGCTTCCCTTAGTCCTCAAGGTGAGTGACCTTGTTTAGCTTTCTGACTTGTCTCCCAAAGCATGGAATCCATTGGTTTGTCGCTTGGAAGCCGAGCGTGACACCTGCTGCCAGTGGGCGTCTTATTCCCATAATGAGGCCGGCAGCAGTGTGATTTCTACAGCTTCGGCTAAGTGAGGAGTCTGGTGGCAGATTGACGTCAAGCCCTGTATTTCATCCTCCCTGAAGAGGAACTGGCTGCCTTGATGCACTTTCCCTGTCTTTACCAGTGGATTGCTTGGCATGACATTCTGGAGACAGCAGGGCTAAATGAAGTGTTTAGCTATTACATCTCTCCACCTTGGAAGGGCCCCATCTATAGAGTGATGATGTGATGTGACGTTTGGTTCTTTTTCTGGCTTCTCTGAGCCACTCTTGGAGGCATGCAGCTGCTGTTCCAAGGGCAGGACAGACTAGTGAAGGTCCTTTCGCACATTTGAACTCCTCATTGTATTGAAGTTTTGCATGGGCGAGACCTTTAGGGATCATCTCATCCAGTGTTTGTTCTTTTCCTAGGTTGTGAGTATCTTGGGGGTGGGGTGGGGTGGAGGCTCCAGCAGCTGGTTTTGTGGACCCAAGAACTCTCTGAAAAGGTAGAACTTGGGACATCTCACTCTGGCTCAACCAGAGTGAGCTCTCTGAGACTTTTGCAACCCAGAAGGGCAAGCTTCTCTCTGTTCTCTGGGACAATCTTTAGGCAGAGGGTTTGAGCAAGATATTGATGCATTCACTCATTCCACAGAGACTGTATTAAGCACAGAGGATGGAACAATAACCAGATCTTTACAACAGAGGGCTTGCTTTCCAGCGGGAGGAGACAGAGAAGAATATGTTGTGCCTCTCTGAGGAGGTAAGGAGGAGCGCAGACATGAAGGAAGTGAGGGTGATAAGTGATGAGAGAACTTTCTATGCAGAAGGGACAGTATATTCAAAGCCCCTGGGGTAAGAGACTAGAGAGATGGGAGATGCAGGATTGGTGGAATCGGTGGAAAGAGAAGAATAGAGTAGGTGAGTAGCCTCTTAGAGACCATGGAAAGGATATTTGGTTCTAATCTGAATGAGATGGGGAGATGCTGTAGGGGTGAGAGCAGAGCTGTGACCTTACCTGACTGACAGGACCTCCAGCTTCGAGATAGAGAGTAGACTTTAAGCAGCTCAACCAATTAGGAGTCTGAGACCAGTTAGATGGTGTAGTTACATAATCTGGTGTCAACTTGAGACTATTAAGTGTGAAGGGGTGGAGTACAGCCTGTCAATCAGCTATCACCTCTTTTTCTCCTTCCTCACGAACCCTTGATAATTTATAAATATCCTTATTTTGTTATATCTTACACTATCCGATGTCTTCCCTTACCCACTTTTCTTTTGTCCATCCCTCAGGGAGGGGGTTATATGTAAATCATTGTAATAGGTTTCCCCTTTATCTCCCACCTTCCCCTCCTGGTATTGCTACTCTCATCACTGGTCCTGGAGGGTTCATTTGCCCTCTCTTCCCTGTGTTTCCATACACCAGTGTACATCCTCTGATCTAGCTGGATTTGTAAGGTAGAATTGGGATCATGATAGTGGGGAGGAGGAAGCATTTAAGAACTAGAGGAAAGTTGTATGTTTTCTTAGTGTTATACTGCATCCTGACTGGCTGATCTCCTCCCAGAAACCTTTCAGTAACGGGAAGTCCAGTTGCCTACAGATGTGACTTTGGGTTTCCAATCTGCACTCCCCCTCTTTCACAATGCTATGATTCTTTTTTGTTGCTCTTTGATATCTGATACCTGACCCCTTTGACACCTTGTGATCACGCAGGCTGGTGTGCTTCTTCCACGTGGGCTTTGCTGCTTCTCAGCTTAATGTTCAACTTTCACATGCATATCAAGCAATTGAAAATACCATGACTCGAGTCAGGTGCACCTTAGTCCTCAAAGAAACATTCTTTCTTTTCAGCACTCTTACAAAAAGTCTTGTGCAGCTGATTTACCTAATGCCACTCATTTTTTGATCACTTGACTGTTCACTCCATGCACATTGATTGTGGATCAAAGCAACACATAATCCTTGACAATTTCAACCCTTTTCCCTGTTTATTGTGATGCTATTTCTTGATCCAGTTATGAGCATTTTGACTTTTTTTACACTGAGTTGTAATCCACACTGAAGGCTGAAAATCCTTGATCTTCATTAACAAATGCTGCAATTCTTTCTTGCCTTCAGCAAGCAGGATTGTGTCATCTGCATAAAGCAGGCTAATAATAAGTCTTCCTCCAATTTTGATGTTGCATCCTTCTTCCTATAATCCCTTTTCTCTGATGTGCTTCTTAGCATACAGATTGACGACAAATGGGGAGAAGACACCACTTTCATGCACAATTTTCCTGAATGTAAGACATGAGTATTCCCTTGTTTTGTCTTTTGATCCACTTACAGGTTCCACAGCAGCACAACGAAGCATTCTGGAATTTCCATTCTTCTTGAATGCCTTGATACAGTCCATAAAACATAAGTAAACATCTTTCTGGTATTGGCTGCTTTCAGTCAACATTCGTCTGATATCAGCAATAATATCCATATTGCAAAGTTCTCTTCTGAATCCAGCCTGAATCTCTGGCAGCTCCCTATCGAAGTGTTACTCCATCCAAACTGGATGATTTTCAGCAACATTTTACTTGCATGTGATATCAATGATGTTATTCTTTAGTTGGAACGTGTTGGGTCACCTTTCTTTGAAATGTATACAAACACAGAGCTCTCCAGTCAGGTGGCCAAGTCACTGTCTTCTCCATTTCCTGACAAACATGAGTCAGAGCTTCCACTGCTGATCGAGCTTGTGGAAACACTTCAGTTGGTATTCCTTCAATTCTTGGACCGTTGTTTTCTGGCTAATACTTTCAGGGCAGTTTGAACGTCTGCCTTCAGCACCATTGAACCTTGCTTATATGCGGCTTCCCAAAATGGTAGAATTTCCACTAGCTCTCTTTGGTCCAGTGACTGCATTCTTTCCATCTTCTTTGGAGGCTTTCTCATCGTTCAGTGTTTTCGCATAGACGTAGGGAGGAGTGGGCAGGGGGAGATGCCGGGCAGCATAAGGTATGACAAAACAATAATCATTGCAGAGTAATGAGGACTGGGGGGAGGGGGGAAAGGTTGGAGGAGAAAGGAAGGGGGGGCCCATATCAAGGGCCCCAGTGGAGGGGCAGATGTTGGGATAATGTAGTGAGCATTTTTATGATCTCTTGCCACAGGTGTAGTCAATTTGATTTCTGTGTATTCCATCTGGAGAAGTTCACATGCATAGCTACTGTTTGTGTTGTTGAAAAACAGATCTTCTGTGAACAAGTTGTTGGTCTTGCAATATTCTATCATGCTATCTCCATCTTTATATCAGTTTATATGACCAGTCTATGTGCTTCATCTACTGTTCCTTCTTCTTTTCAATTTTTGCCTTCCAATCACCAATAATTATCAGTGCATCTTGATTGCAGGTTTGATCAATTTCAGATTGAAGATGTTAGTGGACTTATTCAATTCCTTCATCATTTGCTTTTGTGGTTGGTGAATAAATTTGATTAAGAATTGCATTGACTGGACTTCCTTGAAGGCAGATAGATATAGTTCTATGACAGACTGCGTGTACTTCAAAATAGATGTGTTTCCCTTAATGGTTGAAATTAATTTGTATGTCATTAAAGACCCCAAGTTCTATTCAGGTTTACTTTTCCACCCTTTTAGACATTCAGGCCAATATTTATATCAGAGGGGTAAAGAATCTGGAGTTTTTTTCCCCCGTGAAGCAATTTTGATTCTATTTATTTATTGTGCTAGACCTTACATTTTTATGTTGTCCCCTCCACTCCTCTCTTCTTCCTGTTACTACCCTTGTCTCTGGACACTTCATAACCACCATAGTCTTTTCTATTGGCGTATAAGTCATATTTTAGATCTTTAAATACTCTTTAAAAATCATTTAATTGGGGGCTCGTGCAACTCACATCATGATCAATACATCCATCCATTGTATGCAGACCATATTTGTACATTTGTTGCCATTATCATTCTGGAAACATCCTCCTTCTACTTAGGCCTTTGATATCAGCTCCTCATATTTTCCCTCCTTCCCCACTACCTTTCCCTCATGAAGCCTTGATTGTTTACAAATTATCACTATTTTTTCATATCATATAATGTTTAATGTGCCACTTTACCCACTTCCCTGTTGTTCGTACCCAGGGAGGAGGTTATATGTAGATCCCTACAATTGGTTCTCCTTTTTGCCTCCACCTTCCTTCCACCTTCCCGGTATCATCACTGTCATCATTGGTCCTGAAGGGGTCCTCTGTCCTGAATTACCCCTGTTTCTGGTTCCAGTGTACATCCCCTGGTCTAGCTGGATTTGTAAGGTAGAATGGAACATCATTCCTATTGATGGGTCATTCCTGGAAGAGTAAGCTATATGATTTTCTGATCCAGAATGGCTACTTTCAGTCCATTTCAGCTTGCTAACACCGGGTTATCCATTTTTCCTAGGATATCAATTTTTATGCATTCCATTTCATTTTTTGATGCCTCCCAATTCTCTTAGATGCATATGTGGTACAATTCAAGTTCTGATTTTAGCTTCTTGCAGCTGCTGCTTCTCACCTTGAGTTCTGTCCCTTCAGCAAATGAAGATCTCAAAAGCTCTGCTCCCACTGGCTTTGCTCCATTCACATCACTAGGTCAACCCTGCTTTGCAAAGCAGCTCTTCCTTCGTCACATTTCAGGTGCCCTCAGAATCCAGGGACCCATCATCCTCTGGCACTGTCTCCACAATGTTCTGCTTCCATTCACGAGACCTTCAGTGTCTAAAGCTAAGCATAAGGTTTTGCCTTAAGCCTAGCTTATTCCGGAGGCTCAAGTAGAAAATGTTTGCAAATGAATGTGGCAACATGTGTACAAGTGTGCTTGATAAGAATGATGTATGGAATGTTATAAGAGCAGTAAGAGCCCCCAATAAAATGTATATTAAAAAAAAGGAGGGGTAAGGAGGAGCTTATACCAAGGGCTCAAGCAGAAAATATTTGAAAATGCATATGGCAACATGTGTACAAATATGCTTGATACAGATGATGTGCTGAATGTTATAAGAGCTGTAAGAGCCCCCAATAAAATTACTGGGGAAAAAATAAAATTAAGATGGCATTAAAAAAAAAGTTTTCAGCAGCTACTCCTCCCAAAGTGAGCAGTCAAGGGTCTTTCATAGTCTCTCCTTCTCTGCTGAAACCTGTTCACTTTGGGAGACCCTGTTTGGCATTTGAAATGCTGGTGACATACCTTCCAACATCACAGCAACACACAAGCCACCACCGCATGAGAAGCTATCATCGATGGCCTCCTTCAAATGAATGCTCATAATTTAAGCTCTAATATACTTTCTATTGCCATACCTCCCATCTTACAAAGTCCCATCTCAATCACTCTCACACATGGCAGGAACTACAGCAATGCCCTCTGCTGCTATTGCTTCTTTGTCTCCACATCTGTTTCTCACCCCCTCTGACGTCACAGATCTCCATCTGCTGGACTGAAGAGACATGGCACAGGGATCTCTAGTCTACATTTCTTGGATGTGCTTGCTCTATCTTGATCAAGAGTTTCTTCTTTCCACCTCTAATTTGGCTTGTTCTCAGACTAGTAGAATGACAAAATACCTCCTAATGGTTTTCTATACCTTAGTTGCATGATTCCAACTCCAAGAATGTCATGTGTTTTACTTACACGACTAGCTGACTATTCAATCCCCTTGCTGGGCCACCTCTACGTGGTCTTAGGCAGTGACTACAGTGCTGGGGGTATAGTGGGTTCTCCATTGGTCTGCTAGCCACAAGCTAGCAGAGGGAAACCACTAAAAAAAAAAAAAAAGAAGAGACTTTGCATTTTTTTAAAATAGAGATTTACAGTCTCAGAAATGCACAGGACCAGTTCTACTCTTATCTTGTTTTAGGGTACAAAAGAGATCCATTTCAAATATAATTTGAGGTGCAAACTCATTAAGTCTTAAAAGAGACAAGATAAAACAAAGACACAGACACATAATCTGGTTGAGAGAGGCCATTAGCACGAGGTCAAAATGGTGTCTGAAGATTCATAGTCAAGATGTTAGAAAAAAATAAGGGTAAGATATGGAACAAAGGAACCACCCATCACAAGTTCATGACTGGTGGCAGATCCATATATCACAGTTACAAGTGGGGCTACAGGAGCAGGAAAAGGATCATGATTGGAACATGTACATTGTTAGAAGGGCTTACAAGATTGTTCCCGATGCAGGCAGTCAGGGCACAACTGATAGAGTATGACTCATGACTTGGTACCCCCCATAATAGTGACCTCCATCAAAGACACAGCCAGGCAAGCCCCAGAGAGGGACCCTGCTCCTCCCTGAGCTGGCTGAAGAGTTTGCTCTCTGCCTTCAATTGATTTTCATTTACAGAGACCCTGTGGGTTTCCAAGGCTGGAGATGGATGGAGGTAATCTACTTTCCAAGGCCCTCTGCCTAAGGGCAAGATTATTTACCTCCTTGGCTAATGAGAAGAAAGAAGTTAATGGAGGCTCAGTCTATGGACTTTGGGTTGTCACTGCCATCCATAACTTTTGCAACCTGGGGTGTTCACAATTTGAGCTCTAATAGAGTCTTACAGAAGTACGAGGAGTCTGTATAGACTCAGTGGCAGTGAGCGGGAACCAGCAACTTGCAAGTTACAAAGACAGTGGCTAGAATGGCTATTCTGCATAATTCATCACATGGCAAGACAGCCAGCTTCGATGGAATTTCTTATCTGTTGCCTTCACTTCAGGTCAGGGCTTTCAAGTGGCAGCTTTTTGACACATAGGTAGTTCCAGTGTGAAGAGAAGAATTATATCAACAGAGTAGCAAGTGGGTCAGACTTTTCTTGTCCCCCAGCAGCCCAATTGAAGCAGAGTCAGAGAAATTGGAGTTCCTTCAGAAGAGGATGCTGAGGGTAGCCAGGGTACTGGAGCCACACCCTGACGAGGAACAGCTGACAGATCTGGGGCTGTTTACCTGGAGAAGACTTGGGAGGGACCAAGCATCATCCCCTGGTGCCCAAAGGGCTCTGTGAGTGAGCATCCTTCCTGAGAGATGGTTTGTTTGCTGGTCTGATTAGATATAATTTGTGGTTTTTGTATCATTAAAGTATTATCCTGCGCTCTTAATGGGTTTGACTATTTCCCTCTGGAGGGGGAGTGAATGACTTGGAGATGAGGTTAGCACGCCTCACTGCACCGCTGTCTGTGTCTAACTGATGTGAGCTCCCAGATTAAAAACTGAAATGCCCTGCGGGATTTAAGAAGTATTAAACTGGGCCTTTTGGGTCTTGACCTACAAAGGGATCAGATTGTTCCCATGAGAGCATAAAACCATACTGGGGCCTTGGGTAGTGAAGAGGAGCAGAGAGAAGAGAGCAAAATGGGGGAGCCCAGGAAGCCAAAGTCAACCTGCCAGCCATGTAGGTCAATGTGTTTCTTGGCTGAGGGTCAGAGGTCTGTCCTTGGGAAATGAGACTGCTTAAACAGTTAGGAATCAGCAGGCTTACAAGCACCAAACACCACCCACGTTGTTTACACAAGGCAGGGCTTCATTTTTCTCCCCCGACAAGAGATTTGAGTTAACTGGTTGCTGGTGTCCAGCTAGCTGCCAAGCCTTGTTCTTTCTCTCCCTTCTTTACAAGTTAGTGTTTGCTCTCATGGCCACAGTGTGTTTACCTCAACTCTGAGCATTTAACCTTCGTTCAAGGCAAGGAGAAATTGTTTTTGTTGTTCAGTGGCATTGCTTAGGTTCTGACCCATAGCGAACCATAAGGTTCATACCCATAGTGACCCCTATGCACACCAGAACAAAACATCTCATGCCATCCTTAAAATGCACTGGAGCTCATTTTTGTAGCCACTGGGTGAATCCATCTCTTTGAGGGCGTTCTTTCTCCCTCCCCCTCCACTTTACCAAGCATGTTGTTCTTCCTCAGTGACTGGTCTCTTCTGACAACATGTTCAAAGTCTGTCATAGAAAGTCTCACCATCCTTGCCTCTAAGAAGCATTTTGGACTTCTTCTCATACAGATCAGTTTGTCTTATTCGTAGTCCTTGTGCTTTTGAAGTTCTTCTCCAGCACCACAATTCAAAAGTATTCATTCTTCTATGGTCTTCCTTATTCAGTGTCCAACATGCATATGCGGCGATGGAGACTTCCATGACTTGGGTCAGGTTATTTTTGTCCTCAGAGTAGCTTCCTTGCTCTTTAAAACTTTAAAGAGGTCTTGTGTGCAGTGCAACTCATCTTTTTATTGCTTGACTGCTGCTTCCATGAGCATGGATTGTAGATCCAAGCAAGACAAAATTCTTAACAACGTCAACCTTTTCTCCATGGATCACGATGCTAACTATTGGTCCAAATTGTGAGGCTTTTGGTCTTTCTTACCTTGAGTTTTAATCACACTGAAGGCTATAATCCTTGATGTTCATCAGCAAGTGCTTCAATTCCTTCTCACTTTCAGCAACAAGGTTGCATCATTTGCATACCGTAGGTTATGAATAAGCCTTCCTCCAATCCTGATGCCATACCCGTCTTCCTTTAATCCAGCTTCTCTGATGATTTTCTCAGCATATTGATTGAACAAGTATGGTGAGAGGATACAGCCCTGACACACACCTTTCCTCATTTTAAACCCTGCAACCTTCCTTTGTTGTATTTGCACAACTGCCTCTTGATCCATGTGCAAGTTCTGAATGGGCACAACAAAGTGCTCTGGAATACCCATTCTTCTCAAGGTTATCCATAGTTTATCATTTATTATGCAAATGCCTTTGCATAGTCCGTGAAACATAAGTAAACATCTCCCTGGTAATTTCTGGATTGAACCAAGATCTATCAGACACCAGTAATGATATCCCTTGTTCCCTGCTCTCTTCTGAATTGGCCTGCACTTCTGGCAATTCCCTGTCATGTGCTGATGCAGCCACTGCGGGATGATCTTAAGCAGAGTTTTACTTGTGTGTGGTATCAGTGATACTGTTCTATAATTTGAGCATTCCGTGGGGTCACATTTCTTTGAAATGGGCATCAATATGGATCTGGTTGACGTGGTAGCTGTCCTCCAAATTTCTTGGCATACACAGATGAGTGCTTCCACCGCTTCTTCAGCTTTCTGAAACATTTCAATGGGTATTCATCAATTCCTGAAGCTTTGATTTTGGCTTATGTATTCAGTGAAGTTTGAACTTCTTCCTTTAGCCCTGTTGGCTCTTGTTCATATGCCGCCTTCTGAAATGATGGACTGCTGACTAATTCTCTCTGGTTCAGTGACTCTGTGTATTCTTTTCATCATTCAGTATTTTGCCTATAGACTCTTTCTGTGGAAAGATTATATCAAATGAGTTAGTTTACATCTTTTTCCTATCATGTCTTCAAAATTGAGTGCATATTCAGCATATATGAGTAGAATGTTTCCACTTGAACCTGTTTTAGGGCACAAAAGAGACCTGTATCTTAAGTATAATTTAAGAAGAACATTTATTAAGTCTTAAAAGAGACAAAAAGGCACCCAAGCATTCCTAGCCACACAACTCCCTAAACAAATCCTGGGGCACAAAGGAAACTGTCACAAATGAATGATTATACATCAGCATTATAAGTGGGACTACAGGCATAGGATAGTAAGGAAGACTGAAGACTAATTGATGCATTTGAATGGTGGTGTTGGAGAAGAATATTCAATGCACCATGGACTGCTAAAAGGACAAACTGATCTGTCTTGGGAGAAGTATGGCCTGAGTGCTCCTTAGAAGACAGGATAGAGAGAAATCATCTTATCTGCTTTGACTATGTTGCCAAGAGAGACCAGTTCCTGGGGAAGGACATCATATTTGGTAAAGTAAGAAACAAAACAAAAAATCACTGCCCTTAAGCCAATGCCAACTCAGAGTGACTTCTAAGACTGTGACTCTTGACAGGAGTAGAAAACTCCATCTTTCTCCCTAATAGAAGAGCAACAAAAAGGAGACAGAGTCTTAATGAGATGGATTGACACCGTGGCTTCAACAAAGGCTCAAGCATGCTGACGATTACAGGGATGGGGCAAACCTGGACAGTGTTTTGTTCTGTGGTGCGTGAGGTCACTATGGATGGGGACTGACTCAAAGGCCCCTAGTAACAACCAAAGGCATGGAGCAGGAATAGGACCGTGACTGGGACATGCACATGAGGTTAAGTAGACAGGCTCACAAGAGTAGTCCAGGGTCTTCTGACCAGGACAGGGTGAGATGGAGAGGGCAAGACTCATGACCCTGTGACCCTCTTTCACACTGCTCTGTATGGCAGCGGTTCTCAACCTGTGCGTCATGACCCCCTGTGGGGGGGGGTGTTAAAAGACCCTTTCACAGGGACCACCCAAATTCATAACAGTAGCAAAATTATGGTGAATGAAGTAACAACGAAAATAATTTTGTGGTTGGGGGTCGCCACAACATGAGGAACTATATTAAAGGGTCGTGGCATTAGGAAGGTTGAGAGACACTGCTGTATGGCGACCTTCATCAAAGACACACCCAGGCAAGGCCCAAAGTGTGACACTGCCCCTCCCTGGGCTGGCTGGAGATGGGTGGAGGTAATCTGCTTTCCAAGCTCTCTGCCTGAAGACAAGATTATGTACATTCTTGGTTAATGGTCAAAATGAATCCCAGGGAGGCTTATCTATTTGGGGGACCCTGCAAATGGCTTTTGGTCTATCCCTGCCATCCATAGCTCTTTGAAAACTGGGTGCTCAGGATTTAAGTTCTAATACAAGCCAGCCTAGACCTAATAGCCATGTATTAGACCTGCCCCCATGAGTTTCCAAGACTGTAACCCCTTTTCCCTCGGAGTGGCTGGTGGTTAAAATGCGTAACACACCAGCCCCCGAGGTTCCTTCCTAAAACTCAAATGTCTTCATAATTCTAGGATCATTGCACTTCACAGAGAGGACGTTTTCTACACATTGCAGGTTGGTGGCCACCCTGCATGGAGCAAGTCACTGGGCACTGTTTTTTGCAACCTTGCTAGGTGCACACTTCATAGATGACAGCGTAGTGTGAACATAAGCTTTCTATGCCCGGGGAATCTATGGGCGCTTCTCACTTTGGTGCAATAGTTGATTTACCGTGCTAACATTTTTCCATATTTATATAGAGAAGTGATGGCAAAGTCAAAAAGTATTGCTATAAAAGATCACAGAAACATTTACTTTATCTACCTAAAAATGTTAAGCCATTGTTTCTTGACATAGCCTCCTTCGAGGCCTATCGGCTTTTCAGGGCAGCGTATCCAGCTCTAAGTCTTGGGCTGCAATCTGCATGGTCAGCAGGTCCAAAGGAGGAGGGCCGGGCTTTCTAGTCCTATAGACAGTTACAGTTTCCGAAACCCACAGGGCAGTCGCTTTGAGTCAGCTGGGAACCCATCCCCAGAGAATTCCGGGTCCTTCGATTTATACCACCTTAAAACTACAGTTTCGACATCTTGAAGGGACTCAAGCTGTGCTCCTTTGAAACATCCTTTGAGTGTGGGGAGCAGCTGAAGAGGCAAGATTAGGGTTCTAGGGTAAATGGGGAACACTTTCCTAACAACAGTCTCATAGGGAAGCCCTCACTACCCTGAAGACAATGAGCAAGTGTATTGATGTGGAGGGGACAAATCTCTTGGTTTAGCATTTCTGGTCTGTTTCTTACCAGTGCAAGTTTCAATTGCCTTAAATCTTCTGTCCAGTAAGCCCCTGTGATTGTCCTCTGTTCTTTTGAGAAAATGACCTCTTTAAGATATATAAAAAAAAAGTCATCCTGAGTGGCTTCTTTCCTTTAATTTTATCTTTGAGTTACTTGTATTTCTGACTTCCTTAAAATACTTGATCCCCTAAACTGTTTTTTTTTTTTTTTTTTTGGACAAGCATTCCTGTAAGCTTGCTGCAAAGGTTCAGTAATTTGGGAAGATGTTCCCTTGAGTTTTATTAAAAATGTGGTACTAGCCCTGACATCAAAGTTGCTTTTGATACTGTGGCTCAAAATGTATCCTTTTTTCCCATTTTCTAAGAACTCTGACAAATGTGCTGCTCAGAGAACTTGTCTGCGGTCACACACAGTTTGCAGAGACATGCTTGAGCACATTTTGTTTGGAAGAAGCCTGCTTGTGAACGATCTGGAATCTTTTGACTTAGCCTTGCACACAGATAGAAAGGGGCTTCAAAATGTTCATAGCACCCCGAAGTGAAAATGTCATGGAATCCGTCCCACGAACTTTTGGAAGTCCTTTTACACACAAGTTTGTATGATCATGTATTTCCAAATGGGAATGATCCTATGTACCATGTTTTGCACACAAAAAATTTCATTTGAAATTACACGGGAACCTTGCCCCATGTGGTTAAATAATCTTCTAAAATAAGATTTGTGTGTCTTTAATGTCGCCAGCCCCCTATTTCCAGACTTGCTATGGTTTTGGTATTTGGGTGTGAAAGTGTTGCTATAAAAACATTTGAGCAAAATTGCCCACCGACACTTCTGATTTACTGGCTTGGGGACATGGACATGTCAACAATCCATATATGTGGTCAACTTCCGGAGAATTTGTACTAATTAGGCCCTAGGAAGATTGTAGGTTTCAGTCTTCCCCTGGAGAAAGATGGGGCTTCTACTTCTGTGACATTACAGTCTCAGAAACCCACAGGGGTCACTAGGCATCAGCCCTGATACGATGGCAAAAGGGGTTGAGAGAACATTGTAGATGAGTGCTCATTTTATGACAAAGAACTTTTTTTTCTTTTAAAAATCCTTTTATTGGGGGCTCATACAACCTGTATCACCATCCATCCATCCATCCATCCATCCATCCATCCATCCATCCATCCATCTAACCATCCATCATGTCAAGTACATTTGTTGCCATCATCATTCTCAAGACATTTTTCTTGAGCTCTTAGCGTGGCTCCTCATTCCCCACCTCCCTCTCTGCCACCTTCTCCCCCACCCCTACCCCTACCCCAGGAACTTCTTAACAGGCTTGTCCAAAGAAAGGCTAGGAGGAAATGAGCGTCTCCCCTAAGGACTGTTGAAAGCTGTGATCTCAGTTATAATGACTTGTAAAAAAGTGATGCTTTCTCCCTAAGCCTTTACAGCATTGGCAGGAAGAACACTGTAGAAAGAAACACTGTCGAGGGGTCCAGACACCAGAAAAGGATCTTTATGGTTTCTTCTAGCCTGCAGGTTCTGTCTGTGGTCCTTAAGCTTTTCTGACCAATTGTCCATGCCGATTTCTGCATGGAGTCTGAAGTGTGGTGTGTGCTCCGCTTATTCGTGCTCCCAGGAGACAGGCTTAGTGCGATTTCCTCAAGGGCTTTCCCCAAAGCACAAGGCCCTTTGAGGTAGAGGAGTTCCTCCCAGAGGATGGAAAGCGTGTTCAAGACTGAGCATCATGGGATGTCCAGATCGTCTGTGTTTTTGTCAATTGTCAGTCTAGTGTGTCTGCTATTTGATGGCTTCTAGAGGAGCCCTCATGGCGTAGGGGCTATGAGTTGGAGTGAAACAGCAAGATCAGTAGTTCGAAACCAGGAGCCACTCCATGGGAGAAAGGTGGATTTTCTATTCCTGTAAGGAGTTTTAGTCTCAGAAACCCACAGGGGCTGTTCTACCCCTGGGCTGCTCTGAGCTGGCGTGGACTGGATGGCAGTGATTTTGACTTTGGTATTGAAATCTCTGACTCCGATTGTTTCTCTTTTTAGCCTTTTTCCCCCCTTCAGTTTTTGTTTAAGGTCTTCTGAGCCACTGCTGTTTAGTGGGTGCATATTTAGGATCACTGTGTCTTCTCCAGAGCCTTGGTGGTGGTGTGGGTTAATGCCCTCCAAGGTTAGCAATTCTAAATCACCAGTTGCTCTGAAGGAGAGAGATGAGGCATTCTGCTCCAATAAAGATGTGCAGCCTCAAAAATCCATGGAGCCCATTCTACGTCCAAGAACAGTGCTATGAGTTGAAATTGATTTGATGACAGCAAGGGTTTCTTTTCCTGCTTCATAAGTTTTATTTAAGTTTTCTTCTTAAGTTTTAAAACTTTTTAGTGTGGTTAGGTACAAATTGACATTTCAGAGCAGCATGTCTGTGGTCTATAATTTGAGCAACTTTTTTTTAAACCCCCCAATAACATGCCCTGACTTTGTTTCCTCTTCTTCCTCATGTAAAATGTTATCTTCCCCTTCCCCTAGCTCACACCTGTCTATTTTGGGGCCTAGAGCTTCCCCCTCTTTCCCTTTCCTTCTTACCCCAGGTACCCATCAGAGCCTGCTTCTCTCTGAAGTATGAAAAACGTCCCTCTTGGCTGTTTCGTTTATGATAATGATATTAGAGGAGTTCTCTGTCTTACTCATGGACTGATCTTTGACTCTCTTTGTCTCTAGTAAATGTCTCTGCTCTGTCGTCTATTGTGTCTCTTCTCTCTTGTTTTTAACTTGAAGTTTCTTATAAGCAGATTATAATTTGATTTTGTTTTTGTGTTTTGGTTTGTTTTGTTTTTAATCCACTCGACCATTCCCATCTTTTGGTTGGTGTGTTTAAACCATTTGCATTTAAGGCAATGATTGAAATGTTAAGAGTTTAAGCCACGGAGATGTTTTCTGGCTGTTTCTTCTGGTTCCCTTTCCCCTATTTCTCTTTTATTGCCATTCTATGGGTTACTTGAATTTTTCTTCTTTTTTTTCATTCTACCTTGTGTTTGTGTATGTTTTGGGATATATCTCCTTACACAGTGTTCTTCATGGCTGCTGTCAATGACGACAATAGCAGACTATATAGACACAGGCAACTTTACCTCTTCAAGTGAAGTATAGTCTCTTCACTTACATTTATGTCCCTTGACTGTCTTTGCTTTCAAATATAATTTTCTTGAGTATTGTTTTTAAAAAAGAATGAAATATCGCATATAAAACACATAACCAGAGGTTCATCTGCTATATGTACTGTGTATATATGTGTGTATATATATATATATATATATATTTCCTGTTGTTCTTGCTCCAAGAGTCTTTTAACATTTCCTTTATGTTCGACAACTTTCTTAGTATTTAAGGGTGGGTCTGCTGGTATCAAATTCCTTTTGCTTTGCTTTGCCTTTGAATGCCTTTATTCATGGAGGGTAATCTTGCTGTCCTTTCTTTCAGCACTTGAGCGGTGCCACTTCCTTCTGACCTCATGGTTTCAGATGAGGAGTTGGCTGGTCGGGTTGAATGGCAACAAGCAGCAACAATAACATCAGCAGTGTGTGCCGATCCTCTTTCTTCTTGTCCAGATTTTTCTCTGTCTCTAGTTTCAGAATTCTTGGCATGAATTTCTTTGGGCTTTTTGTAATTGGGATGCATTCAGCTTCTTCAGTGTATAGATTTGTGTCTTTTACCAAGCCTGGGAAATTTCCAGCCATTGTTTCTTTAAATCCTCTGTTGATCCTACCCTCTTTCTCTTCTCTCTCTGGAACTTTTGATGTTATGTTTGTTGGGTTCATTGTTATCAAACAAGAGGGCTTTAAACATTACTGACAATCTGTTGTTTTTAAATTCTATTTTCTCATAGACCTTTTGCGACCCTTCACCTATGGAGTCTTGATAGCTCAGTGAATTAAATGTTGGGCAGCTAACCAAAAGGTTAGTGGTTGAAACTCAGCAACCAGGTGTTGGGAGAAAGATGATATAGGCTGATTCCATACAGATAAATAGCTTTGAAACCTGAAGGAGCAGTTCTCCTACATCCTATAGTGTTCCCATGAATCAGAATTGAGGTTATATTGAGGTTTTGGATTTTATGAAGGTCCCTGAGTCTTGGTCATTTTATTCCGTGTGTGTGTGTGTGCGTGCTTCTCTCTCTTTCTGCTTTTTACAGTGGTTACATTCTACCAATCTTTCCTCAAGTTTACTGATTCTATTTTGTCACCCCAGTCTAATCTCGACACAATCAAGTGTGGCTTTCATTTCTATTTTATTTTTAGTTCTTAAATGTCCTTTGCTTCTTTTTTTTTTTAGTAGCTTCAATTTCTTTTCTAGCATTCTCTATTTCCACTGATGTCAGGATAATTTGCTATTGACTGGTGGCTTTGATTTTTTAATGATAACTGCTTTAAAATACTTGTCAGACAATCTCAACAGGTGACTCCTGTTGATGTAGTGGAGTGTCCTTTCTCATTCAAGTGTTCTATTCAAGTCCTTCAGATCATAGATTTTTGTTTCTATTTTTTGTTTTAATTGTGTTCTGGACACTTTGACTATTAGGTTACAAGACTTTGGATCCCATGAAATCTCTTAATATAACGGTCAGTCACCAAGCTTAAAGTGTGGCACCTGGGACCTCTGGGCTGTGGTTTTAAAGACCGCTTGATTTTCAGAGCCCTTCTGGTACTGTTAGGCTGTTACAGCCTCTCTGGCCATGGGGGGCTCCCACAAGGCCATGCTGTTGCTTCCTGAGAGGGTAGAAGACATTTCCTCAGACCAGGACTGGGAGGTGCCCCTCACTTGGGGATGGGAATCTCAGACCCAGGGGTCCTGAGAGAATTCCTGGGCCAGGTGTTTATCGGGTTGGGATCTCCTTGTCCATTCTTCTCCGTGCTCCTGTCCCCCAGCTGCCCTGGCACTGTGACCATATCCCTCTTCTTGATGCCACCTGCCGCCCTGGGTTTCTGGGTGGAAGAGTCAAGTCATAGACCAAGAGAACAAAGAGGAGGCTTCCTGGGCAGGGCAGCTCATTGTGGCGAGGCCCCTCCTTCTAATTCTACCCCCTGGCCCCAAGGCTTCTTGATGGGGAGTGGCAGGTCCAGAGGAGAGAGATCGAGGTAGAGGCAGAGACACAGACACAGAGAGAGAAAGAGAGAGAGAGAGAGATAAGGTATGGCTTCTGGTGTCAGGCTGGGGGTTAGACAGCATTGGGCTGTTTCTACCTGGTGAGTGGAGGGCTGACATAAA
Source organism: Nesogale talazaci (assembly GCA_004026705.1). Taxonomy (NCBI): domain Eukaryota; kingdom Metazoa; phylum Chordata; class Mammalia; order Afrosoricida; family Tenrecidae; genus Nesogale; species Nesogale talazaci. The sequence goes on from PVJH01012789.1 coordinate 43,092, forward strand.
CTAAGTGTTTTTCTCCCCCCCCCCATGATTTTATTGGGGGCTCTTTTAACATTCAATACATCATTTGTATCAAGCATATTTGTACACATGTTGCCATATTCATTTTCAAATATTTTCTGCTTGAGCCCTTGGTAGAAGCTCCTCTCATTTTTTAAAAATAAATCATTTTATTGGGGGCTCATACAACTCTCATCACAATCAATACATACATCAATTGTGTGCAGGTCACATTTGCACATTTGTTGCCATCATCACTCGCAAAGCATCCTCCCTCCACTTGGGCGCCCAGTACCAGCTCCCCAGATTTCTCTGTCCTCCCCTCTCCCCTCCCCCATGAACCCTTAATAATTTACAAATTGTTGTTACTGTTTCATATCGTACACTGTCCAATGTGTCCCTTCACTCACTTCCCTGTTTTCTCATACCCCAGAGAGGACGCTATATGTAGATCCCTGAAGTTGGTTTCCCCTTTCTATTCCACCCTCCCTCCACTCTCCCAGTATCACCACTCCCACTACTGGTCCCGAAGGGATCATCTATGCTAAATTCCCCATGTTTCTGACTCTAGTGTACATCCCCTGGTCTAGCTGGATTTGTCTGGTAGAATTGGGATCATGATAGTGGGTGGGAGGAAGCCTTTGAGAACTAGAGGAAAGTTGCAGATTTCATTGTTACTACACTGTACCTTACCTGGCTCATCTCCTCCCTGCAACCCCTCTGTAAGAGGATGTCGTTTCACCTATTGATGGGCTTTGGGTCCCCAATCTGTACTCCCCCCTTTTTTTTCTTTATACCCTTTTTGCACTGGAAAATGTACATTTGTTGTTGGTTAGAGTGCTCTATCTGTACTCGGGTCAAGGTGGTTGATTGTATTGTTCAGCTCTTCTGTTTACTTAGTTCCTTTACTGGTGATCACTCTCCCTGAGAGTGTATTCAAGTCCTCTACTATTATTTATTTCCCTCCTCAACTCTGTGAATATTTCAGTATTTATTCAAGGGTCTTTTATTGGATGCATATATTTAATTATGATTATATATTTCTGGTCTATGTGTACTTTACTCATTATGCTGTGTCCATTATTGTCTCTCGTTATGTTATTGCTTTGAATTTTATATTATTATAGTTAGATTAATTATAGATTAATATAGATTATTATAGATTAATATAGTTACTCCTGTCTTTTGACGTTTGCCATTAGTTTGGTAGATTTTTTTGTCAGTATTTAATTTTTTAAGTCTGTTTTGGTTTTCAGTTTAAGATATGTCTCTTGTAAGCAGAATATTTATAATGATACAATTTTTAGTTCTTTGATGCCTGATACCGGAAAACTAAGCACTTTTCAGTGACATTTTCTGATACGATTTGTGCCCCATCCCCCTTCCCTTCTTTTGCTTTTTGTGCAACAAATGCTGTTGGGAGACCCTCTGTGTATTGCTCTCAAGACATTTACTTCCTCATAGAAAGCCCAGGCCCATTAATCACCCCCAAAATCCCGCTTGCACCAAACTCAAATTTACATCCAACTGTTTAAATCCAACTGTTTAAAACTTGCCCAGACTTTTAGCCACTCAGAGCCTGCTTTACGTACCCCACGAAACAGCACCTGCTATCTGCCACCATCAGAACTAAACATCATCATCTGGTGGATTCTGGCTCCCTGAAGTTTCTCAGGCTGTTACTGACACAGAAAGCCTCGTTTTTAGATCCAAACTACCGACCCAACTCGGGTCGATCTCAACGCGCAGGACAGGGAAGCACTGCCCGCTGGGTTTCTGACGGAAGTGAAACTCCCTGCTCCGTCGGGAGTCTGAACCGCTGATCTTGTGGTTAGCGGTCCGGCCCGTGACCACGATGCCACCAGGGCTCCCATAGACAAGGCAGGACTTTGTGGCTATAAGGATCCCCAGCTGCCGGGGTTCTTGGAGCTCTCTGAGCCACCGGTCACCCACCTGGCCGCAGGTGGACGCCCTGTAGGCACACCTTAGCCACGCCCACTCCTTTCCCTTTTGACGGGTCCCAGCCCTTCATCTCTGGAAGATCTCCTGCTGGGGGAGGCCACCCCCTCCACGAAGCCCCGACAAAGAGACTATTATACAGAGCTGTCCTCTCCCAGCGGACGCTCTTCCTTTGATCAGTCCCAATTGCCCGGAAATGGCTCTGTATTCACAGGTGAGCCTTCTCTCTCCCTGCTGCTTTACTTGATGTCGCACCTGGTTCTCCAAAGTGGAGGAGCCGAGTCCCACGACTCTTTTTCAGAACACACGGCTGATAGTTGTGTCCTCTTGGATCAAAAGCCTGTATTGAACAGCATAGAAGGTCCACTTGAAAGCAGACCGTGGAAGCGGGGGGTGTGTGTCGGGTGCGGGGGGTGAGGGGTGGGGGGGATGGCGCAGAGGGAACAAGAGTTGAAAGCTCTTCTCCTTGTTCCCTAAGTTCACAGAGGTGCTTAGCGGGCCTGGCAGTGGGATCCATCTCCTTTTCCGCTCTCATGCATTTCTACGATCCAGGAGGTTTAATGTGCGCTGAGTTCTCAGAGAAGCGAACCCGGGCTGGGCAGACAGCCCCTTGACATTTTGTACTTATTTTTATCTGACACAAGAGCCCTAGTCTTTGATAGCAACATAGCAGTTTCTTTCTGTAAAAAAGAAAAAAAATTGCATTTAAGGGTCAATGGAAGCTATCATAGTTTTTAATAAGAGAGGATGTGTTCCCACCACAGGGAGGCCTTGCTTCTCTGTCGCTGAATCCTACCCGCCACCCCTCCCTCCCTCCTTCTGGTTCAGATTGCATTTTCTGGTGAAAACTTTCCCCCTAACTTCTCCTACCTCATGTCCTCACCCTCCTTGGAGTGCTAACCGTCAAAGGTCAACCATGCCATTGCATTACTGTTTTGGTGCCTCTTGTTTAGTGTTTTATTTAACCCCCTAAGGATAAAGTGCCCATGTGCAGGGTAGACCTTCCCTGTAGGGTTTTGAAGGGCAAGACCTTTTGGAAACAGGAGGTCAGGCCTGTCTACTGAGGAGCCTCCCACTGGAGTCAAACCTTAAGCCTTTGCACCACCCAGAGAGTCCTAAAATATATTCGAGTGTCTTTCTTCTGTCCTGCAAGTGCCTAAATGATCCTGCGGCCCCCCGGTCCCCTCCATTGTCTGGGTCCCCTCCCTCTGCTCAGCCACGCACTCTCCTTCCTCCCTCTCACGATGCCCAGGGCCTAGGGTGGCTGGCAGAGAACAGCACTCAGTGAATGAACGGTGAGTGAATTACTCAATGTAAATAAAGGTTATTCTATTGTCCCCCCAAAGTAGCCTGTATTTATTCAAAGACTTCAGAACATGGGAGTAAAAAGTAGGGAAAAAACCCCTACACAGTTCCACATTTGAGAGGTCAAACATCATCTACACATGGACACACACACGTGCATGCATTTATTTATTTAGTTGTCTCCTCAGTCTTATGCTGTTTATGGTATTTGGGCTGGTTTATTTTCCATGGCTATGTTCATAATAATGCATAGTTATAGAATTTGATTCTTTTACAAGCAAATTTCTGGGTCTTCCTAACAGTTATGTTAGCTTGCGTAAATGGGTCCATATTCCAAAAAGGTCCTATGAGACTCATGGGCACAGTATTTTTATATTGCCAACCTATGACTCCTACTAGCTGCCTATGAAATGAATGGGCGAGACCTGGGCAGCCTGCCTCCCCGTGGAAAGTGACAGGTGGCTGAGTCCAGCTCTAGGGGGCATTGAGTGACCTCCCACAGTATTGTGACTTCTGCCTGCTGTCAATTGGCTGTGCCCACCTGGCTCGGTCTCTCCTTCCCAGAGGGGAACATGTTTGAGGGTTTGGTCACAAGGCGTGGCCTCCCTCTAGACCAGCTTAGACTCATTCCATACTGCAGGTGTGTACTTACAAAAGGTGCTGTTTGCATGTGAAGAATGCTCAGTCCCAGCCCAGCAACTGGGATGTGTCTGCTCTTCCTTATATCCAAGTTCTCCCTGTCCCTAGAGGCCTCTCACCTGGCCCAAGCTGACAGAAGCCTCACCCTACCAAGCTTCAAGATTCACTGGCTGAGAAATTGCTAAAGTGATGACATATTTGGGTTTTTCAAAAACCAGGGCCATAAAGCGGCTCTTGGAGTTACTGGCAGAAGTGATTACATTACAGTCTCAACTGCTACAAGGTCATTACATTACACAGCTGTTCGCTGTTCTCTTTGCTTTTTTGCTTGTTTTTCTCTCTCTGACACACACACACACACACACACACACACACACCTGTCTCAATCTACACCTCTGTCAGATCTCACCTTAAGTGCTACTTCTTCAAGAAACCCTTCCCTGCATGCTGGATTTGTTATGTGTCCTAGTAAATACACTCAGCAAAATGCTATACACATGTTGTCCTCAATCTCACTAACATTGTGTCAGTCTGCATTGACACGAAAAATAAATCCAGGGAGACTCATGTGTACAAGAAAGAGCTTTACACCTTCCCAACAGAACCACTGAAGACAAATGTGTGCATAAGCAAAGGTGGTGAAGAAAGCTGATGGTGTCTGGCTATCAAAAGATATAGTGTCTGGAGTCTTCAAGGCTTTAAAGCAAACAAGCAGCCATCTAGCGCAGAAGCAACAAAGCCCACATGGAAGAAGCACACCAGCTTGTGGGACCAGGGGTGTCAAAGAGATTCCATTATCAGGCTTCAAGAACTAAAAATCATAACATCGCATGCTCACCTTCCTGATACGCTCGCTGATGACAAATGTGTACATAATCAAATGTGGTGAAGAAAGCCAATGGTTCCTGACTATGATCGTGTCTGGAGTCTCAAAGGCTTGAAGGTAAACAAGGCTGTTGAACAGGCTGTCACTTACAAGCCTGTCGGTGACAACTGTTGAGCCTCCTTCTAAAAAGTTGAGAAGCTGAGCCCCATGACTCTTTTCAGAACACACGGCTGATGGTTGTGTCCTGTTGGATCAAAAGCCTGTATTAAACAACAAGGAACGGCCACTTGAAAGCAGACCGTGGAAGTGTGCATGTGGTGGTGGTGGTGGGGAACAAGAGTTGAAAGCTCTTCTCCTTGTTCCGCTAGTTCACAAAAGGGTTTAGCGGGCCTGTCAGTGGGATCTATCCTCTTTTCCCCTCTCATATATTTCCTCTCAGCTCCTCAACTTTTTAGAAGGAGGTTTGACAGTTGTAACTGACAGCCATCTAGCCCAGAAGAAACAAAGCTCACATAGAGGAAGCACACCAGTCTCTGTGACCACAAGATGTCAAAAGGATCAGGTATCAGGCATCAAAGAATTGAAAATGATGTTACTACGAATGAGGGGGAGTATCAGGCATCAAAAAACTGGAAATTATATTATTATAAGTGAGGAGGAGTGCAAAATACTCAGGAGAAGGTGTTATCCACACATAACTTCGTTGGCTATGACCTGATTGACAGACTAGACTCAATCCCTTCACAAGTTGACAGGAGCATATGTAACTGCCCCCATCATTTATACAGATGCATTTTTGTATGTCTTTGTCCCTCCCCCAGACCCCAGTAATCTATTTATTCAGTGAATCAGGGGACCACATTTGGTTTTGTCCCTGTGACTCCATTGCTTTCTACATATCTGGAACATGATAGCATTCAATAAACAGTTTTTGAATAAATAAATGATAGAGATTGGGGTTGAGGCAATAAATGGTTCTGGTTAAGAGTATGAGCCTTGGAAACCAGATGTCCAGGGTTCTAATCCAGTTATGTGAGCTTGTGTGGCAGCCTAGCCTCTCTGTGCCATTGTTTCTCCCCCCTTAAAAATGGAAATGATCATCACACCACCCATTTCATGGGGTTTTAGGGAAGATCAAATGATGGACTCAGTATGAAAGGCTTTGAGCAAAGCCAGGATTGTAGCGAGTTCTCAATCTGTTTTAATTACTACTCTGACGGTGATTTCCTTTTTTCTTTTTGCTAGTAGAAATGTTACTGTAATAAAATATTGTCCTATAAAGAAAGCCTTGTATTTATACCTCAAGACAGTTTTGGTTTCAGTAGGTGACATCCCTAATAGTTGGATGATTATATCAGAAGGCTTGTTTATTTGTAAGTAATGTCTATGCGTGTTATGAGAGAGAGAGATCTAATGTCTGCGCTTTTCCAAAGGGAGCATTATGAGAGATTGACACCCTTTAAGTCTGTAGAAATCCCACATTCAAAGGTATCAAGCACTCATTTAGCTCAGTTAAAGGATATATATCTGTATTCTAAATAGTTTTGTTGGCATTTACTGTATATAACATACAACTTAATCATTTGATCATATTAAGACTTGTGCAATCATCACCACCATCAATTTCAGAACACTTTTGTCTCATACTCATTGCTGTTAATTCCCCCATTTCCTTCCATCCTCTCCCTGTCACACCCCTACCCCTACCCCATTACTGTCTCCATAGATCTATCTATTCTGGATTTCATACACAGAAAACCATACAAAACAGAATCATACAAAGCAAACAAACAAACAAAAGCCAACAGCAATGACTAAACACAACACAGAAAGACCTCAAAGAGAAGGCAGGAAATATTAAAACTGCAAACAACTTTAAAATGAGTTCAAAGGGAGATCAAATGATAGGATATTATATTTTAACTTAACTGCATCTTCTAGAATCAACTCCACAATGTTATCTGTATGGCAACAAGGATATTCCTATCCCTTGCCTATGGTCAGACGAAATTCAACAGACTTAATCCATGTGAGGACTGTGCAAATGAATGGATTTTGAGCTTCCACTGTCGTCCATAGCCTTCTGCAAACCAGGCATTCACAATTTAAGGTCTGATTGCATTCCCTCCCTCAGATTTTGGTTTTATTATGATGATCCTTGGATCACACCTACTGGTGTGCTTCTTCCATGTGCACTCAGCTGACGCCTCACCTGGATGGCTGCTTGGTTTGAAGAGCAGACTTTCAGACTGCAGGCAACATTCAGTTAGAGGGTATCTTGATAGAAGGTAGTAGCAGTTCCCTATGACTTAATCAAATCTCTGCAGAGGTTCTTCCTGGATTGCAGGAATGAGGTAGTCATGGTAACAGGCATCTTGTTCTAGCTCCTCAGGGTCGAGATTTTACTCCCCCCCCCCACTATAGGAAATGGTGTCATTAATACCATAGCTACACTCCTATCTTATATGGCAATTCAGCCACTCTGGAACTGCACCATCCGGGGCACGTGGATGGTCAGCGGCAGGATTTTCACACTTCAGGGCAGAGGCCTGGGTTTGATGATCAGCCAACGTACCTCATGCACAGCCATGGTGGATTGCATGCTGTGATGGTGCTGAGCAGTCTTCAATGGAGCGATCAGACTGAGAAGGAAGGTCTGACAACCATCTGTGAACATGTGGTCAATGAAAACAGAATGAGTCACAGAATGAGAATGATCATGTGGGCGACACAGGACAGGAGTCTGCGCTTTTCCGTTGTTCAAGGGGTTGCCATCATGATAACTAACCTCCACCACCACCACCATGTTGTCTGGATGGAGCCTCTGGGCTCTTGTTACAAGATTTTTATCATAGGCTTAGGGCTTTCCCATTGCAGTGGAGAAGTTCTCCAACTTGGCCTTTCCCAATGGCAGGTCCGGCCCGGCTCAAGATCACTTACTAATTTCATATAAGTATGAGTCTCCATTTCTGTACTCTGTTTTGTTCCTCTAATTCTGTTTCTCTCTTTTTTCTTTTTTTTTTCCTTTATTTTTTCCTAACCCTAACCCTCTGTTCCTCTAATTCGGTATGAGATGTTCCCTTACTCTCCTTCCATTCTTCTTGTTTTTCAAAATATTCTTCACTATCATTTTGAATGAAAAACTTGGGAACCCACTTGTTGCAATTCTATTTTCAAATCTCTGAAAAGGTACTCCTCTACTTTCATGTTTCTCTCTCTCTCTCTCTCTCTCTCTCTCTCTCTCTCTCACACACACATATCCTGTCTCTCACATACATACATTCACTGGTAGCTTGAGTGAAATTACATTGAATTTATGAAATCATGTGAAAAAGATTGACTTTCCAATACCAAGTCCTCCCCATTTGGGACAGAATACTGTTTCTTTTACTAAGGTGGTCTCTTTATGTTCTTCAGTAAAAGTTAAATCCTTTCCGCTAGAGGTTTTGCTCAATTTTCATTCCTCATTGCCATGGTTAGGAGGGTCTTATCTGTTACATATGTATTTTTCAGTTGTTTATTACTCTGTATCGGAATATCATCTGTAAGAGGTGAACTGAGAATGCTTGAGGCAGATGGCTAAATTAATTTTAGTTGCCACGTTACAGGAAGTGTGCTAACTCAAGCAGAGTAAACAGTTCCTCGGCAGGGATTAGAATGACCTGGGGTTATTCAAAGGGTGTGGAATGCACAAGTTGCCAATAGGTCTTTACTTGCTTTGGTTGCTACACAAACAAGGATATATAGCTTTACCTTGAACTTCTTCACGATATGTCTTGAATAATCCAGGTTGGTTTACATAATCTTATAAAGTTGTGTATGGAGAGTGGACTCGAGGCATATTTTAGACCCACTTTTGTCTTATTTTGGAGGTCTAGATTTTCATTGAATGCCTTCCTGATGTGCTCCATCTCCAATTTTTAACTGACGTTACTATTTGCCTGGAGGTCTGTAGTTAATTGTGTTTTGGGCTTTGACCTGCATTATTAAGATAAGATCCTATACTATCTTACTTACTTTTTATATAACAGTTATGATCTTGTATTGCTTTGTTTACTTTTTTATGTAAAACAGTCTAAGATAGAATTCACATATCATACATTAGTCCCATTTAAAGAACGCAATGATTTTAAAATGATATTTTCAAAGTGGTGTGCAAATATCACCACAGTTTCATCACCCCCTCTAGGACCCTGTCTACATTGGTGGTCAATGCTTCTTACCACTCCACCCAAAACCCTCTGAGCTCCTGGAAACTTCCAGTATACTACTATCTCTGTGGATTTCTCTGTTCTGGACATTTCAAAGAAAAAGAATCATTTAATAAAAAAGGGTCTCTCCAAAGTTTATGGGGAAAATGGATTTAAAACTCGAAGGTGAAAAAGGTAAACTTAAAAAAATTGTTTTAATCAGGGCTCTTACAACCCTTATAGCAATTCATACATCAATTGTATCAAGCACATTTATTTGTATATATGTTGCCATCATCATTTTCTCTTGTGTGTGTGAATTGAAGAGCAAGTTTATTAAAGAGAAAACATAAAGAAAAACAAAGAAGTAAAAAAGAAGAAAGACCTGTGAAGGTCGAGAGAGACACAGAGGCCATCCCTGCCAAGAGAGGGGCCGCCATCTCATTTTCAAAACACTTTCTACTTGAAGCCTGGCGATCAGCTTCTCCTTCCCTCCCTTCTCACCCTGTCACCTTTGTGAACCCTTGATAAATGATAAATTATCATTGTTTTTATACCTTACACTGTCTGTTGTCTTCCTTCACCCACATTTCTGTTATCCATCCCCCTGGTTTGGGGGTGTTACATGTCAATCCATGTGATCGGTTCCCCATTGCTCCCCCTTGTCCTCCCACTTTTCCACCACCTTTATGGTATTTCTACTTCCATTACTGTTCCTGATGTGCTTATCTGTCCTGGATTCTGTGTGTTGAGAGCTCTTAATCTGTACCAGTGTACAAGCTCTGGTCTAGCCAGGTTTGTAAGGTATAACTGGGTCATGACAAGTTCACGACAATTTTGTAAGCAATGATACCAGCCATTTAACCCATTTCTAAAAGTCTGAGGATGCTGGGAATTCAACCATGTGAATGCAGTCTTTTTTTATATTACTAACTAAAGAAAAATGGTTACCCCTTATACAGTTTTTAAAAGATAAGGAGACAAAAACCAGTCAGAAAGAGTCAAATTGGGACTAAAAAATGGATGCCTAATTACATCTCAAGGCAATTCCCACAAAATTGTTCTTATTTGATGAGAGAGATGGGCTGGAGGAGTATTTTTGTGATATAGAAGGACTCTCTAGTGAAGTTTTCCAAGTAATTTTCTGTTAAAGCTTTGATGAATATTCTCAGAACACTCTCATAATCAGCAACTGATTGAGTTCTTTAGTTCTTCAGAAGCAAACACGCAAAATATATCCCCCCAAATCCTGAACCACCTACACTTCCTGGTAGCCATTGCTTTGTTCTGTTCTGTTTATTTGTTTTTGATAGCCATTTCCTTGGTTGTACTTTGTCTTCGAAATTGTAAAGCCATGTTTCATCTCATGTTACAATTCTTTCAAGAACTGCTTCAGGATCTTGACGCCACTTACAACTTCTATTGAAAGCTCTGTCTTTACAGCTGATCTGGCCACAACCAGTTGGGCAGCCATTGTGCAGAAGTTTCATTTTTCTCAACTTTAATTTTCCAGTCAGGATTTAAGATAAATGAATTGAGATTTCTATGATGCTGGCTATTGTTTCTGCTATTAATTGTTGATCCTCTAAAATTAAGACACAACTAAGATGATTTTTTTTTTCTTGACAAATTGCTGTGGATGATTTGTCTCTTCCGGATTTGTCTTCAACATCAAGTTGTCCTTCTTAAAATGCATTATCCATTTGTAAACTGCTGATTTCATTGGTGCATCATTCCATAAACTTTATGTAACCCATCAATGAGTGATTTCACCATCCTTCCATGGAACCTTCAATAGAACTATGATGTTTATTCTTGATTCAATTTTAGCAGAACTCATGTTGCTATGATGGGAGTCTTTTCAAGCAGATGTCTTATCCTTCTTAGTGCCTCAAACGAGATCCTGTTCAGACATGTGATCACAAGTTAGTTAGAATGTAATTTGGTGTGATTAAAAAAAATCCATGCAAAGTGTTTCCCTACTACACATCTTCTATGAACTTTTTGATGACCCTGTCCTATGAGATCTTTTGTGTCTGTTTCTTTGACTTAGCAGAATGTTTTCAGGAGTAGCATACATTAGTATTTCATTCCTTTTTTTTGTGACAAAAACATTGCTTTGTGTGGATAGACCAGATTTATTTATTTGGGTTGTTTCCATGTTTGGGCATTTATGATCTATGGTGCTAGTAACAGTCATGTAGAGGCTTCTGTATAGACGTATGTTTTCATTTATCTTGGGTATGTATCTTGGAGTAGAACTGATGAGACATATAGTCATGCTATGCTTAGGCTTTTGAAAAACTGCCAGCGTCTTCCAGAGTGGTTGCACCATTTTGCATTCCACCAGCAAAGTGGATGAGTGCTCCAGCTTTCCCATATCCCCATCAATATTGCTAATGTCTACATTATGACTGCAGCTATCCTCGTGAGTGTAAAATGGTATCACATGGGGGTTTTGAGTTACATTTCCCTGATTATAAATCAGTTTTACTTTTTGACTTTAACAATTAAATGCCCTCCTCTGCTTCCCCATCGAGGTTACTTGATTGGCTCTGTGATAGGAACTACCGATTTCTTTCTCCTTGACCATCACCCAAAACCACACAACTAGTCCATGTGTCATATGACCACTATTATTCAGGCAGAAGGATAAGGATTGAACAGAACCTGAGGAGGAATGACTGTAGCTTCTATCCAAAAAGAACTAATTGATTATCTAGAAACCCTAGTCAATCAGCCAGCCACTAGCCCTCTGTGAAAGGTATTACCAAACTCTAAACTATCACAGGAAATGGACTTTTTTGTAGAAGCTCTCATCAATCATTGGCTCTGAAGGACTCATAAGAAAAAATATATATGTGCTAATGAACACGAACATACTGCTTGTTGTCTATAAAATTCTCTATGTCCATGTATTTATTGAGCCAGAGGAAAGCATTTGGAGTAAATGGGCAAGGAAAAGGAGTGGCAAATGTTTTTTGGGGGGGATTAAGATAACTAATTTGGGCCTCTACTTAAATCTTATCTCAGTATAAGAATGGTTTGTTCTAATACTGTAGCAGTGTATGAGACTCACCTTTCCAACCCAATCGCTGAAGACAAAATGCGTGCAAAAGCAAATGTGGTGAAGAAAGCTAATGGTGCTCGGCTATTAAAAGAGATAGCATCTGAGGTCTTAAAGACTTGTAGTTAACCCAGTGGCAATCTAGCAAGGAAGCAATAAAGTCCACATGGAAGAAGCACATCGGCCTGTGTGATCATGAGGTGTTGATAGGAAAAGATATCAGAAGTTCAAAAGCATGCAACCTCCAAATCACCATTTGAAGGGGCATGGATGTAGTGGAGACCAAAAAAACCATCTGTAAGATAATTGGACAGACTTTCTTCAAAGAGCCACAAAGAAGGGTTGAAAAATCCAGGGTGCGGTATAGCACTGATGAACCACACAACTATCCTATAGTTTGTAAATGTTTCCCCCCTTACTATTATGGTTTTATTTGTTTTATGCCATTAGTCATGCTATATTTGCATATGTCCATTTGTATATTTAAGATCAATCAGTACATGAAAGTCAAGATAGATAACCCATCCAAAAACAGTAACAGGAGTAATGGTTCCCTGTGGGTACAGAAAAAGGGGGGACAAGAGAGAATAGTGACCTGATGACATTGATGACGGTATAATTCACTCAGTGGGACTGAACAACAGAATTGTATGTGATTGGATCTATTCCATCATGTAAGATATAGCAAACAAAACCTCAAAAAAAACCTATTATAGGAAAAAAAATATTAAGGATCACTGAAGGGTATGGTGGGGGAGGGATGGGATAAATGGAAGCTGATATCAAGGAGTTTAAAAAGAAGGAAAATGGGCTGAGCCCTGGTGGCGTAGTGGTTGTGCACGGGACTGCGGCCCACTGGGATGGAGGTTCAATTCCAGCTCCACAGGAGCAAAGGCTGGGCCTCCCACTCCCACCACCAGAGGACAGTGATGCCCAAACAAACAAACAAACAAACAAAAAAACAAACAAAAAAACCAAAAGAAGGAAAATGTTTTGAAACTGATCATGGTAGCAACTCTACAAAATTACTTGATATGATTAAGTGATGGACAGTTGTGAAATCTGTAAGAACTCCCAATAATGATTAAAATTTAAAAAAATCACTAGTTCACAGGAAAAAAGACCAACAGAACTTGAATGTCATAGAGAATACTCTATCAGAGGAGAAGGAAAGAGAAATCAAGTAGTGAATTCATAAAAGGAAAGCCAGAAATGGGAGGAAAAAGTCAATTTGGGGGCCACTAAACACCTGAACGTCAGAGGTTAAGGAGAACTGGAGGCTCAGAAAGCCTTAGCTGTGGCAAGAAATAGAAAAACTTCTTTTCAGAGCTCTGGAGGTGCAAGAGTTAGTCCTCAGTTGCTAAGAGGCCAGGGGTTCAAACTTGCCAACTGCTTCCTTAAAGATTTATGATCTTAATAACTTTATGGGGCAATTCTACACTCTCCTTGTGGGCCCTTATATATCTGATCCTACTCAATGGCAGTGTGCTTAGCTGCCTTTGTCTGAGAGACACAAGTGAGTGTGTGCCGGAGACCATTATGTCAATTCCTTATACCAAAAAAATTCAAACCCTTCAAGTCAGTTGTCCTCTCCAACTCAGGGCAGCCCCATATGAATCAGAGTAGAACTGAGCTCCATGGTTTCAATGGCTGATGCTTCAGAAATAAATTGCCCAGTCTTTCACCAGAAGCACCTCTGAGTGCACCTGCACCACCCACTTTGCAGTTAGCTGTGAGAACATGGCCCATTTGTATCCCCCTTAACTCTTTGTGGCCACCTTATTTTAGAGGTGAGGACACGGAGGCTCCGTGAAATTCCGTAATCATGTCCAAAGTCTTTGGGTGGCATTTGACATCTAGTCTTCCTGACTCTTCACCATTCAAAACCATGGCTGTTCCCAAAAGGTTATGAAGTAGAGAGGGATATTCTTCAAGAGAATTTGGGTAGAATTTTAAAAATCAGCAATCTCTTAATGAAAGACTCAGATTTGGAAAGCCTAGACTCAGATAATAAATAACCTTATCAAAGAAGTATGATAGGAGTCTCTTAAAAAAAAAACCCGATGGACTAACTTCTACAAAGATGTAGGTGTCTTTGGATTGTATAAAGGAAAATCCATGACAGCTAATACAGACATGTATGACATTGTGTGTGACTTCCACACCCCCTCTACCTTTTGTGTCCCCCCAACCTCTCCCACCTATGGTTGTTCAGGTCAAGATGGTTTGTTTTCCAGGGAGGAGTGAGGAGGACTCTGAAGGGAACAGATAGGAAATGACAAAATGGCCTTTGTGGGAGTGAGGAAGTAAGTCAGTATTTGGGATCATGACAAATGGCCAGCTCATGCATGACCATGTCTTACATGATGTAGCAGCAATGAAAGCTATGGCCTTTTCTGTAACACAGAAAAGATCACCACTGCTCCGCACCCGCCCCCTCTAACCCCTTTCTCTATTTCTGAGAAAAGCATCATGGATTTCACTGGGATCTTTGCAGTTTTCAGAGTATAACCAGGACAAAAAACGCTGACTGGGCCTAACAGCTCCTCCCTTTCCGACTGTGACCCCCTGGAGAGGCCTGGCTGGGAGAGGAACCGATCCTAAACTGGACAGCTTGGGGATAATAAAGATCAAAAGTCTGAGTGCATCACTCTTCACTCATCCCATGTTAATTGGGACAACCTTGGAGTCCTGCCAAGGCTGGAAGATCCATCCTGCACCTTCATTTACAGGCTTTGTGGTTGTCGGCCTTTGTGTCCTCTGCTGGGAGGCATCTCTGGAGAATCCCAAACCCTTTCCAGCATGGCGCAATCACAGTGAGAGTCCCAGACTCCGAATTAATAGGCACTGGGAGGTCAGACAGTCATCACCACGCATTTCGTTAGAGCTTGCATAGGTGAGCAGCTTGGCGTTAGGCACGCTAGAGAGCCAGGAGACGTAGTCACGGGACAGGCGTAGCTGTAGGGGCATACCTCACGCGCACCACACCTCTTCTCTGAGAGGCTCCAGGCTTTTCCAGAAGCTTTTCAAGTTACAGTTTCATTCTGGATTGTGGTAGAGAAAGATGGGAGTGCGGTGAGGAACAGAGAGGCCACACAGACTTTGGTTTTGAGTCTACCTCCTACGCCAACCCAACCTGTTTGAAAGCATGCTGGGGAGGGGTGGGTGTCTCCAAACACTTCCAGCTGTCATGGTTTTTGAGGAGGACTCACAGAACCCAGCATATAGTTTTATCCAGGGTGACAACTTATTAGCAAAGTCAATAAAGGGGAAATACATGGTATATGATGTGAAGTTGGAAGGAAACCGGGGACACGTGTCTCAAACAGAACACACTGAATTCCTCCAGCAACAATTTGTGACAGCATCTATGGGTGGAGACTTGTCTAGCAAGAGAGCCCAGGTGGTGCAGTGTGTTGCACATTGGGTTGCTTGCTGCAAGTTCAGCAGTTCCAACTCACTAGCTGCTCCAAGCAAGAAAGATAATGCTTTCCGTTCCCATAAAAATCTAGCTTCAGAAACTGGAAGAAGGCAGTTCTAGTCTCTCCTAAGGGGTTGATGTGAGTCATAATCAACTTGAGGGCAATGGGTTTTGTCTAGTAGGGAAGCTTCTTAGAGACTCGGCGTCTCAGGGGTTTATGGAGGAATGATCATGTACCATCTGCCTCACATCTGCCAAGACATCCAGAGGCAAAGCAAGTGCTCCATACAAACC
Organism: Nesogale talazaci; assembly: GCA_004026705.1. Lineage (NCBI taxonomy): Eukaryota > Metazoa > Chordata > Mammalia > Afrosoricida > Tenrecidae > Nesogale > Nesogale talazaci. The sequence continues at coordinate 58,790 of PVJH01012789.1, forward strand.
ATATTTTTACACCATCTAGGCACAGGGAACAACCCATCTCATGTTGGGCAATTTTCATATCGGTACAGGGAACTATTCATGAGTCCAATTCCGAGTCGCCAGATGTGCAGTCACCACTTCTCTGCCAGGGTGTCGCACAGTGGCGGCTTGTGTGTGGCTATGATGAGAGAAGCAAAGGCACTGGTATTTCAAATGCAAGCAGGGTCTCTTGACGGGAACAGGTTTCAGCAGAGCGTACAGACCAAGAACAGACTGCAAAGAAGGAATAGGCTGTCCAATTCCGCAGAATGGGTTGCTGAACACCTTTCGGATAGCCGCAGAACATCGTCAGAGGCTGCAAACCTTGTGATGAGCAACAGAACGTTGTCAGACAGAGTGCCCGAAGAAGACCCTTCACTGTGTGATCACGAGGTGTCAATAGGATCGGGGATCAGGCATCAAGAAACAAAAAATCATATTGTTGTGAATGAGAGGCAGTGCAGAATGGAGATCCAAAGACCATCTATAGGCAACTGGACATCCCCTTATAGAAGGGTTGCAGAAAGGAGATGAGTCAGTCAGGATGCAGTGTAGCAATGATGATACATACAACTTTCCTCTAGTTCTTTAATGCTTCCTCCCCACCTCTATGACGAACCCAATTCTACCTTACAAACCTGGCTAGATCTGAGGATGTACACTGGCCTAAGATAAGAACTGGAACCATAGGAAATCCAGGACAGATGATCGCTTCAGACCCAGTGCTGAGAGTAGTGATACCGGGAGGGTGGAGGAAGGGTGAGGTAGAAAGGGGGACCATAAGGATCTTCGCCCCTCCCTGGGCGAAGGGGGACATTGGATAGTGTAAGATATGACAAAATAGTAATTCATAAACTATCAATGGTTCATGAGGGAGGGGTGGGGATAAAATGAGGAGCTGATTCCAAGGGCTCAAGTAGAAAGCAAATGTTTTGAGAAGGATGATGGCAACTAATGTACAAATGTGCTTGACACAATAGATGGATGGATGGATGGATGGATGGATGGATTGTGATAAGAGTTGTACGAGGCCCAGTATAAAAGAAGAAGAAGAACCCTTCAGGCAGACAGGCATTCAAAGGACCTGTGCTTGACAGAGAGACTGTGAACAGGAGGGGGGTCCTGGAGAGATGGATTGGCACAGTGGCCGCAAACAAGGGGCTCAAGCTTAACAAGAATGGCGAGGGTGACACAGGACCAGGCCGCGTTTCCTTTTGTTGGACATAAGGTCATTATGAGTTGGAACTGACTCGATGACACCTGACGACGACAACAACAACAACAACAACAACGATACAAGCCAGGCTTCCTTAGGAACCTCAGGCCTGCTTTGCTCTGCAGAAAGGTCGCCACATCCAAATCCTTTTTTTCCAGTAGAACTTAGTACACTGCCAGCAAATGAGGCAAATGTGATTGCTACTGTGATATAAACCCTGGGCGCATACGTGCATAGGTTATCTATAGCTGGGTGTTCAAATCTGACCGGCTTCCTCACATCCACTATGTTCCAAACTGAATCAATGATTCGTCCTCTTGTTCTGCACGTTTCTCTTTGTCTGCTTTATTGGTGAAGCGACGGCTAGCCCTCTCTCCCCCATCACAGCAAGTCTTAAGTTTATCAGTTGCCGGGCCTGTAGACTCTACTGCTGAACTCTCTCAGATATTTTTCTTACCTGATTGCCTCTTCCTGTGGCCCATTTTTATCACTTTGCTCTCGGACAAGAGCTTTTCATGGGTCTTTCTCTGTAATATCTATACATGGTTTAAGACGTTACATAATGTCTTAGAGGGTATGCAGTGAGTTTGGTATTGGGTGTTTGGGAAAGGAAAAGAGAAACAAAGACTTCTTGTGATAAAGTCTGTATGTGTTGGGTCAGAGGTTGGAAACTACCAGGAGAAAGATGTGATCTTCTACTCCCGTAAGAGTTTACAGTCTCAGGGTCCTCCAGAGGGCGGTCCAACTGTACCACCAGGTCACTATGAGTCAGAATTGGTTTGATGGCAATGAGTTGGATTTTTGATGGGCAAAAACTAGAATGATTCAAGCAGCATTAAAGAAAAATATAAGGCGCACACTGTCCTTGTACCAAAAAGAATGGGTCAACATTCAGCCCTTTCAAGGGGTAGCATATGATCAAGGACCAAAGGAAGGAAGAAATCCAAGCTTCACTGAAAGCAATGATGAAACGCACACTCAGAGAACTGATGGAACACCAACTGAGATGTTCAAACAAAAACAAACAAACAGGTTGTAAGAACTCACTTATCTATGCCAAGAAGTTTGGAAGATCACCAACTGTCCCACTGACTGGAGGAGATCTATATCTGTGCCATTCCAAAGAAAAGTGTCCTAATAGAATGAGGGAATAATTGAATACTACCATTAAAACCACAAGCAAATAATATTAAGAAGATAACTTTAAAATGATTACAAGAGTACATCACCAGAAATGGCCAGACCTTCAAGCCAGATTCAGTAAAGGACTTGAAATAAGGGAGAGCCCTGCTGTTGTCTGATGGGCCCTGCTGAGAAGAGAGGACACCTGACAGATGTTTGCATGCCTTCCAGTGACCGTGCAAAGGCATTTGACTGTGAGGATCCCCAAACATTCTGGATAGCCTGGTGAAGAACAGGAATTCCAGAACTCTTCACTGTGCCTGTGTGGAACCTGTACTGTGACAAAGAGGCACTTGTCCAAACTGCATGGTTTAAAATCAGGAGAGGTGCGCATCTGGGTTGTATCATTTCACCACTCGGACTCAATCTGTACGCTAAGCAAGTAATGTGAGATGCTAGCAAGAGGAATGTCGAAGTGGGATTGGAGGCAAAATCATGAAAGACCTGAAGCCTACACAAACCTGGCTTGCTGAAATTGAAGAAGACGTACTTGAAGCACTTTCTGATAAAGACAAAAGACTACAGTTTTCAGGATGGATTATCTGTCAACATAAAGAAAAACCAAAGAAAAAACACACTTCACAACTGGACCAGGAAGTATCAGCTTGATAAAGGGAGAAATTGTCAAGGATATTAATTCATTGGGGTCCACAATCAACACCCATAGAAGCAAGTCGAGAAATCAAACAACATAGTGGGGTGTGCCAACTCACTGCCAGAGACATCTTTAAAGGGTAACAAACAAGCAAACAGACAGTTTTCACTGTGAAGAAGGAGCCTTGGTGGAAGAGTGGGTTGAGGCGCTCAGATGTTGGGCTACTCACCATGGGGTCAATAGTGTGATACCACTGGCAGCTCCTCGGGAAGAAGGTGAGACAGCCTGCTTGTATAAAGATGCACAGCCTAAGAGGACAGTTCTAGGATGTCCTTTCAGATCACGATGAGTCCAAATTGACTTGATGGCTGTGAGTTTGATTTGATTTTGTCACCTGGGGGATTAAGGTGCGCTTGACTCAAGCCATAGCATTTTCTTTCTTTCTTGTTTTCCCCTTAAGCCATACTATTTTCAAATGCTTCATGTACATCCAGAAGCTAGACAATGAAGAAGGGAGACTGAAGAAGAATTGACCCATTTAAATGATGTTGGCAAATAATATTGAGTATATCGTGTATTTCCTGAACAATCCTGGATTGGAAGATGTACAGCCAAGATACTCCCTAGTATGGAGGATGCTGAGACTTCCTGTACTTCGGGCATGATACCAGGAAGGAGCCATCCCTGAAAAAGGACAGCTTGCTTGTTAAAGTAAGGGGTCTGTAGAAAGAGAAAGGCGCTTGATGGGATGGGTGAACACAGTACTGTAACCGTGGATTGAAGCATACTAAGAATCATGAAGTTGGTGCAGGGCCTTGGACCAGGCAGGGTTCTGTTTTGTTTCACATAAGGTATGGCTTCCCATTGAAAGACTCTGGACAACCATTGGTCCTCTGAAGAAAGAGGAGGGGCATAGTTGTGGTAGGAAACACTTTCTTGATGCACCTTTCCTGGCCTTTTCCTCACTCAATACAGTTTTTAGTTTTCTGGGAACTTCTTTCCCATAAGCTCCTGTGACTGTCCTATGTACTTTGAAAATATCTGTCAAGATGTTCCCCTGTTGATTAAAAAAAAAACAAACAACAAAACAGCAGCAGCAACGACAAAAAAAAAAAAAACCAAAAAACCCCAGTC
>PVJH01012790.1:0-62928 GCA_004026705.1 Nesogale talazaci
GGGTGGGTGTGGGAGGTCCAATAGGGATTTATTTAAACTAATGTAACAGAGAGAAAATATTGGAACCCAAATGGAGATTGAGAGTGATGGTGGGATGGGAGGAGGTATAGGGAAATAGAGAAAAGAACTGGGGAGTAAGGGGCATTTGTAGAGGTTTAAATACAGACATGTACATAGATGCATATGCTTATATGGGAAAATAGATCAATATGAGTATACTTATAGGGTTAGTATTAGGGCAGCAGATGGACATTGGGCCTCCACTCAAGTACTTCCTCAATGCGAGGACACTTTGTTGTATTAAATTGGCATCCCATGATGTGCACCTCCCTGATATGATCACTGAAAAACAAATGTGTGTATAAGAAAATGTGGCAAAGAAAGCTGATGGTGCCCAGATATCAAAAGATGTAGCACGCAGGGTCTTAAAGGCTTGAAAGTAATCAAGCGGCCATCTAACCCCGAAGCAACAAAGCCTGTGGGAGGAAGCACACCAGAAGTGACCAAGAGGTGCCAAAAAGATCAATTACCAGGTTTCAAGAACTAATAATCCTAACATTGTATGCTCACTTTCCTGATGTGATCGCTGACAACAAATATGTGTATAAGCAAATGTGGTGAAGAAAGCTGATGGTGCCTGGCTAACAAAAGATGTGATGTCTGGAGTCTTAAAAGTTTGAAGGTAAACAAGCAGCCATCTAGTTCAAAAGTAAGCCCACATGGAAGAAGTACACCAGCCTGTGGGACCACAAGGTGTTAAAGGGCTCTGGTATCAAGCATCAAAGAACTAAAAATTATATCATTATAAAGAGGGGGAGTGCAAATTGGGGACCCAAAGCCTATCAAGAAAGTGAAGTGAAATTCTCTTACAGAGGGGTTATAGCAAGGAGATGAGCCAGTCAAGGTACAGTGTAATAGCAATGAAATGTGCAACTTTCCTCTGGTTCTCAAATGCCTCCTCCCACCGACTATCGTGATCCCAATTCCACCAGACAGATTCAACTAGACCAGGGTATGTACACTGGAGCCATAAACATGGGGAATTTAGGATAGATGATCCCTCAGGACTAGTGGGGGAGTGGTGATACTGGAAGAGTAGAGGGTTGGTGGAGTAGAAAGGAGGAACTAATTTCAGGGATCTACATGTGACCTCCTATCTGGGGTGCAGACAATGCAGGGGCGTGGTGAGGCGGTACATTGGACAATGTACGATATCAGGAGGTAGTGGTGAATTGTGAATTGTTAGGGATTAGTGGGGGAAAGGAGGAGGAAGAAATATGGGGATCCAGAATTTAAAAAAAAATTACTAGAGGAAAGAGGGGAAAGAGGAGCTTATGACAGGGCCTCAGGTAGAAACTGTTTGGAAATGAATGTGGCAACATGTGTACAAATATGCTTAATGCAAATGATATATTGAATGTTATAAGAGCTGTAAGAGCCCCCAATAAAAATCTATATTTATTAAAAATGAGAATATAATGAACCAAAGCATATGGGATGTAGTAAGGGAAGTTAAAAAAGGAAATTTGATAGTAATACATGTACACATGAAAGAGCAAGAGAGACTTGTGATAGATATGTTGGTACAAAGCTTACAGCAGTTATAGAAGTATTGAATGGATAATTCTACTAGTAGCAAAAGAAAGGAAATAATCAATTTCAGGTCTGAGATTTGTGAGAGGGTAAACGAGAAAACTATGGGAAAAAAAGTGTTGCTGCTAAAAGATGGTTCTTTGAAAGGATTAAAAGAATCAACTGATCACTGGCAAACCTAACCAAAAAAAAAAGAAGGAAAAATTTCAATACCAAGGATAAGGGATGAAACTGGGGACATTACAGCAGACCCTAATGAAATCAAAAGGATAATTGCACAGTACTATTAAGGCCTGTTCTCCAATGAATTCAACAAGTTGGAAGTCATGAACAAATACTAGGGGAAACAATCCCTCCCAATACTATTCCAGTTGGACATCAAGAATCTCAACATACCCATCTCAATAGAAGAAATAGACAAGAGTAACAAAGACATTACCAACAACAAAAAAAAACCCCTCAGGTTAGAAGGCTTCACAGGAGAATTCTACCAAGCATTCAGGAAAGAAGTAACACCAATATACATCAACTCTTCCAGAGAATAAAAAATATATAAGCAAACTCTTGAACTCTTTCTTTGTAGCTAGTATAGCTCTGATTCCTAAAGTGGGCAAGAATCCCATGAGAATTGAGAACTATGGACCAATATTCCCATTGAACATCCATGCAAAAATTCTTAACAGAGTACTAGCTAGAAAATAAATAATTCACCATAACCAAGTGAGATTCATACCAGGGATGCAAGGGTTGTTCAACATATGATAGACTAATGGTATTATTCACCACATTGCAATGAAAAATTATAAGAACCACATGTCAATATCCATACATGTGGAAAAAGCTTTGGACAAAACCCAACACCCATTTCTGTTTAAGACATTCAAGAAGATAGGAAAAGAAAGAAAACTCCTAAATATAATACAAGCTATATAAGACAAACCAACAGTCAACATTACAGTCAATGGAGAAAAGACTAAAATAATCCCACTGGAAAAGGGGACTAAACAAGGATGCACCTTGTACCTATGATTATTTAACTTAATACTGGAGGTCCCAACTAACAAATAATTCAAATAAAAGACATCAAAGTTATTTGTCTGTGGAAGGGAGAGATGAAACTATAGCTAATAGCAGATGATATGATGTTATATATTGAAAATCTCAAAATCTCCATAAGGGGAATGCTGGAAGTGATAAGTGAATATGTCAGAGTATCAAGATGCAAGATCAACAAACAGAAGTTTATGGGATGGGTATACACATTGGAAAGGAACATGGAAAATGTGATCAAAGTGTTGTGCCCTTCACCAGAGCCAAGCAAAAATTGAAATATCTAGGGACATACTTGACTGAAAAAAAAGCAAAGAATTTGTATGAGGAAAACTACAGAACACTATTACAAGAAACTAAAAGCAACCTCCACAAATGGAAGACTATCCCATGCTCATGGATCAGAATACTCAGTATAGTAATCATGTCAGTTCTGCTCAATGAACTATATAAGTTTAATGTTATCCTGACACAAATACCATAATCTTTCTTCAAAGAACTGGAAAAACTGATAACCAACTTCATATGGAGAGATAAGAGGCCCAGATTTATCAGAGAACTCCTCCAGAAGGATGAAGTTGAAGGGTGTGCTTTATCTGACTTTAGCAGCTATTATAAAACCACAGTGGTCTAAAGAGTGTGGTGTTGGTATAATGACAGATACTCAGACCAAATAATATCAAATGGGCAGTGGATGCCCTCTTCAACAAGTTGTGCTGGAAAAAATTATTATCTACCTGCAGAAAAATGAAGCAAGACCCTAACCTCACTCCATGCACAAGAATAAACTTAAGGTGAAAAAAAAAAGAATAAACTTAAGGTGAAAAGAAAAAAAGAATAAACTTAAGGTGGATCACAAACCTTGAGATAAAACTGCAAACTATTAGAGGCATCAAAGAGGGTATTGGTACAAACCTGAGAAGATAGGCTATCAGAAATTGGGACCAGCACAAACACAAAGGAGGCACAAATTGATGATAAAACACCTGTGTACAGAGAGAGTAATAAAAGGGCCCATAGACTGGAAATACATCTTTAGCAGTGACACATTCAATAAAGATCTTATTATTGATATGTACAATACTTTGCTAGCTTACAATAAGAAAAACACTCATTGCCCACTGAGAAGGTAGGCAAAGGACCTAATCATAAGATTCACATAGGCAGAGATCCAAATGGCCACTGTGCTAGGTACATAATTGGCTGTCTATCTGAGACGTAAGAGTGAAGGGGTGGAATCTAGCCTGTCAATCAGCTTGATGATTTCATTTGGAGGGCTAAGGAGATAAATAACTTGCGGGAGGCGAGACATACGAGCACTTCCTGTGAGACATACTTGCTTCAAGACACATGGAACTATGTTAAAACCTGGAGCTTCAGGAGTCACGTGGAGACTCCTGCCATTGCTGAGATGCCTCTACCACCAATGGATCCACAATACTTTCCACCCCTTGACATGTGATTATCCTGTATTCAGCATCATTATATGTGTTTCATGGGCCTGAACAGGAATTTATAGCTTGATATCAGACAGATGGGTTAATATCAAACTTATGAACTTGGTCTGGACATATTTTCATTCAATTATGGACTTAGATATGAAGTTCTCCCTTACTCACATGAGTCTTCCTCGATTCGTTTCTCTTGTATACCTGGCCTGGACTAAGACAAATATATAGATATAGATAGATATAGATATTTCTCCCAGGGTAGCATAATTAACTTTGTCATGTTAGGTCTCAAAAATTTTTGACAATTGTTAGCTAATAGTCATACAAATATAATGTTCACTAATAACAGAATAATATCTTTCCTTAGCTTGGGAAGGGGCAAGTAGCTGTTTCCAAATTTCCTGGCCTAGAGGAATGAATGCTTCCAGTATTTCATCATCAACTTGCTGAAACATTTCAACTGGTATGCCATCAATTTCCAGACCTTTGTTTTTGGCTAATGCTTTTAGTCAACTTGAACTTCTTCCTTCAGTACCATTGGTTTTTGATCTTGCACTACCTTTTGTAAATAGTTGAAAGTCAGCTAGATATTTTTGATGCAATTTCATGTATTCTTTCCATCTTCTTTGATATTTCTTGCATTGTTCAATATTATCCCCATAGTTTTTCTATATTGAATTTTTTTGTTATTTTAGTTTAAGAAATGCTGAGTGTTTTCTTTCCATTTTCAACTCTAGATCTTAGTACATATCATTATATTTTACCTTGTGTTCTTGCGCTGTCCTTTGAAATGTTCTGTTTAGCTCTTTTATGTAATAATTTCTTACATTTGCCTTAACTACTCTATGACTCCGAGCAAATTTCAGTCTCTGCTGACATCTACTTTGTTAGGGAACCAGACAGGGGTGGGGGGTTGTCCCTCCTATGCCTGCATAGGTCCCCTTTAAGGAGGTTGGGAAGGAATCAGGCAAGCGTTAAACATTCGTGAGGACCCTTTACTGAGCGTGCTCCAATTCAAGCCCCAATCCAGGTGAACATCACACCTGGGTGGCTCAACTTAGGTCCAGGTGGGCTTCGTCCAGCCAGTGGGGTCAACAATACCTTCGACTGCACCTCCCCAGCCAGAGGTTGGAAATACTCCTGCAGTTGGAGCGCATTCTCTTTTTACCCTGATCCTGCACTGGACCTTACTTAGTTTGCCACATGCAGGTGTGCTGTTCCATGAGGCTCCTCAGGACTGGGGTTGAACCCCCATGTGGCTTCTGTGTGGTTTGACACCCTTCCTGAAATAACAAGTTCTCTTTCGGAGAATGTAAAACCTGATACTTCTCCTGTCCTTCAGAAAAACTCACTTGGATTACAAAGCAGGCTTCAGGGTGAATTCTTTCTTGTGTGAAGTCAAAAACAGAGCTTTTACCCACTTGAGAAACCTCACACTTTGATGATTTATTTCACTGTCTTTTTAATGTGTGATATTCTTGATGTTATCCAACAGTTTATCTGGGTCTTTTCTCTTTCGTATTCAAGGTGTCAAATTGGTTCTTCTGATGTTCTGGAAATCCAGGTGGGATATACTCAAGTTGTGTTTTGGTTCTCATGATTTTGTTTTAATTTTCTTCAACTTCAGCCTGAACTTATGTGCATATGAGTGCTTGATGATCTATACGAGTCAGTCCCTAGTCTCATATAAGCTGCTGATATTAAGCTTCTCCATCAACTCTTCCCAGAGTTGTAGTCAATTTGAATTCTGTATATCCCATATGGAGAATCTCTTGGGTTTGCATGTTGTTGAAAAATGGAATATTATTATATTATTTTTATATATTATATTATATATTATTATTATTAAACCCATTACAGTGGGTTTAAGAGGGATACGATCTGCAATGAGAAAACCTATGTACAAAAGAGACATACAAAAGTTAAGGCATGGGACTCTCTGCAGCAATAGCCCAGAGATTTGTTAGGGAAAGGCTTACCTGGTCTTGGAAGTCATGTACACAGAGGCAGTTTGCAATTCTTAAAGCATAGAAATAAATGTTAGGGCTTCAACCAATTTATTCATAGACAGGAGAAGGGAATGAGACTGGAACAGGAAGAAATTAGTAAATTTGTAGGTGATTGTTTTCTACAAGTAGGGAACACAGGGCAAAGTGTCCATTTTCTCTCAGATAGAGACAGACCAACAGTTGTTTCCATCAGCTCTCTGGGATCACCTGTTAATGTGTTGGTCCTGCCCCACTTGCCCTACTTGCCTAAGGAACAAACAGTCTTTTCCCCACAGTACATTAGATGACAAAATCTTTGGTGCAAAAAAATCTTTCGGCTTTAATTCTATCATCAAGGGCATATTTTCCAACTACTGTTTCTTCCTGTTTGCTTCCAACTTTTGCATTCCAACAAATTATGTTTATCAATGCATCTGGACTGCATGCTTGATCAATTTCAAATTGAAGATGTTGGTAAAATTCTGTAGTTTCTTCAACTAACTTTAATGGTTGGTGCACACATTTGAAAAATAGTTGTAGTGATTGAATTTCCTTGTATGTAAATAGATATCATACTTCAAAATATATATTGAAATGATCTTTGTGATGATGAAACGCAGTGCCATCCCTATTGAATCTGTCATTCCTGCTGTGGTAATGAGAGATTATGCTAATGAGACATTTGTGGCATGGGGTGGAGTCAAACATACCACTCAAATGGCAGAATAATGACACCTCCTTCATTTTTGTAAGCGTTTTGTACATAAGCAAAGTGAAAGGAGACTATTGCTCTGCCTCTTCTCCTTCCTACCTGTTGTAACTTTGCTGCTTACTCTGCCAGCTGTTGGCATCCTGCCAACTTTTCATCTATTTGGGGTCCATTCGAGTGTGCATCCGCAGGCCTGTGATCTTTCTGGTTCCTGTTTTCCACTCTGCGTCACCAGCATGCAGCTATATGACTCTGAAGAAAGACTTATGGACTAACATCAGACTTAGAGACTTGACTTGGACTGGACCGGGATGTGCTCTTTTGATATAAAATTACCAGATGCAAAGCTCTTTTTAATATATATTTGCGTGCCACAGGATTTGTTTCTTTAGACAACTTAACCTAACATAACCTGAATAATAAACTATTTGATTTTCTAAATCAACATGACCAATGCCAGACCATTTTAGCTCACTTAACACCTATGATATTGAACTTTTATTTGTTCTCTTTCATTTTTAATGACTTCCAATTTTACTAGATTCATACTTCACACAAATCAAGTTCCCATTGCTAACATGTTTTCAGCTGTTTACTATCATTTTGAGTCATGCCCCAATAGCAAATGAAGCTCCATTGTATTTTTAATCACCCCATATGCATGTGAAAGTTGGACATTGAAGAGGAAAGACTGAAGTAGAATTGATGCATTTGAATTGTGGTGTTGGAAAAGAATATTTAAAGGACCATGAACAGCCAATAGGACAACCAAACCTGTCTTGGAGGAAGTATGGCAAGGGTGCTTCTTAGGCAAGGATGGCAAGACCTCCTCTTACAGGCTTTGGATATGCTGTCAGGAAAGACCAGTTCCTGGAGAAGGACGCCGTGCTTGGTAATGTACAGGGCTAGCGAAACAATGGAAGACTCACGGCATGAGTTGGATTGACATAGTGGCTGCATCAAGAGGCAAAAGCACAGGACAATTATGCAGATGACACAGGAGCAGACAATGTTGTGCATAGGATAGTTATGGATCGTTGCTTCCTCCACGGCACATAACAGCAACAGTCCACCGTGTCATATTTTAACATCTTTAATACATCATTCTTATAGTATGTAAATCAAGGCCATTGCCAAGAAGATTCAGACTTACAGTGACCCAAGAAAACAGGGTTGGGTCCCAAAGGGTTTCTAAAGGCTTCAGTCTTTACGGAATCTATTATGTCTCTCTCTTGCAGAGCAGCTGATGAGTTTGAAGCACTGATCTTTTCAGGTAGCAGCTGAGTGTGTAGATACTGATAGACTTTTGTCATATTCTCTATATCAGTACCATTTTATTACTTTGCCTTGCAGCCAAACTCGAGAAAGGAGTATGTACTTCAATTTCTATTTTTTTTTTGATGGCACCTAACAATAATCACAACTACAGACCTATTTTGGGTGCCTTCTTACTCTAGGTTCCCCTTTCCTGGCATTATCTCTGATAATGTTCTGTTGCTATTCCTGAGATTTCCAGTATGTGACAATGTTTCATGTGATCCATAAGGTGTTTATTAACTAATTTCCTCTGAAGTAGACAGCTTATTCTTCTTTGTACTCCATTCTTACCTTGGAAGATATGCTGAAATCTGTTCACTCTGGGTGAGCTTGCTTATATTTGAAAATACTAGTGACATTGCTTCCATAATCACACAGCTTGAAAGCCACCACAGGCTTGCAGATAACAAACTGACCTGCATAGGCCACATGGACTCAGATTCTAGATAGGCCAGTTAAAATATGCATAGCCTTCAGTAAGAGTCTTAAATTTAAAATTTCTGTCACTTAATTTTCCATCTATAAATGGGAGTGCCAATTTACTTCAAGAAATTCATAAAAAGATTAAATAAAGTCAATATATGCAAAGTGTTCAGAACAATGCTTGAGAAAGAATTATAAACAAGCAAGTGCTTATTAAGTAAATACAAGGTAACTTTAGTTAAATGGTGACATCATTTAAAAATGAATGGAACAATGAGAAATAAAAAAGAACTAAGAAGGTCCATGACAAAACATGTTGCTGTTGTAGCTAGGTGCTGCCAATTTGGCTGGGCACAACAGAATGAAACATTGCACAGTCCCGCACCATCCTCACAATTTTTCCTTTTCCCACAACCACTGATGGGGCCACTGTGACAATCTATCTTATTAAGGGCCTTCCACTTTACAAAGCATTATGCCTTTCTCCAGAGACTGGTCTTTCCTGACAATATAACCAAAGTATGTAAGACAAAGTCTTGCCATCTTTGTCTCTAAGAAGCACTCAGGTTGTTCTTTTAGCAGTCCATGGGACTTCAATATTCTCTTCTACTACTGCAATTCAAATGCATCTATTTGGGGGGGGGCATCACTGCCCTCTGGTGGGAGTAGGAAGTGAAATGCATCTTTTGTTGTTGTTGTTATTGTTGTTGTTTTTGTTTTTGTTTTTTGGGCATCATTGCCCTCTGGTGGTGGGAGTAGGAGGCCCAATCTTTACTCCTGTGGAGCCGCTACTGGAATTGAACCTCCATCCCAGGGGGCCGCAGTCCCGCGCACAACCACTATGCCACCGGGGCTCAGCCCGCATCTATTTTTGCTATGGTTTTCCTTACCCAATGTCCAGCTTTCACATGCATATGATGAAATGTCCTGGGTCAGGTGCACCTAAGTCCTCAAAGTTATGTCCTTACTCTTCAATATTCGAAAGACGTCTTGTGTCACAGATTTACCTAATGCTTTTATGACTGCTGCTTCCATCAGCATTTTGGATCCAAGTAAGATAAAATCCTTGACAACTTCAACCTTTTCTCCACTTTGCATTATGTTACTTGTTGGTCAAGTTGTGGGGATTTGGTCTTCCTTATATTGAGGAATCCATATCCTTGATCTTCATCAGCATATGATATAATCCCTCTTCCTTTCAGCAAGCACTATTGTATCATCTATAGACTTTAGATTATTAATAAGCCTTCCACCTATCCTGCAGCTGCTTTCTTCTTCATATAATCCAACTTCTGTAATGATTGATACAGATCAAACAAATATGACTACAGGATATAACCTGATATACACATTTCCTGATTTTAAGCCATGCAGTATTCCCTTTTTCTGTTTGTACAACTGCTTCTGGATTTTCCATTCTTCTCAAGGTTAACTACAGCTTATTCTGGTCCACACAGTTGAATGCCTTTGCATAGTCTGTATTAGACAGGTTTCTCCAGAGAAACAAAACCAGGACACTAGTAGTTCTCTCTAGATATTTATATAGATAAAAAGATATATAGCATAAGAAATAAACAGCTAACTAATCTATAAGGCAGTACAAATGGCTCAAGGCAACTCACTTGCTTGAGTGAGCTAATACACTGGCAGTTCTTTGAGTCTTGAGGGCTGCCGAGTAGTCCTCTGTAGAGCAATTCAGGCTATCCGACCAGAAACATCAAAAAGCAAGGCAGGTCACCAACAGTCAGCCAGATAGCAGAGTCAGACAGTCCCCAGCTCAAGAGATGTATATTCCAGGAACGTGGCTAAGCAGAGCTTGAAGGAATCTCAACTCAAAGCAACACAGTCCATGAACTAGGTGTTCCAATGGGTAGTGTTGCTTGGAGATCAAGGCACAGGACAAATAAGGCAGTCAGTTGTTCCAAAGATCCAAGAGCAAGAGAAAAAGGGTGGGCATCGCTGAACCATTTATATCTCCACCTTTCAATTGATCTTACATGTGTTCATTAGCCATGTTGTCACAGCATACCTACCTATCTTCTTTGGCCATGTTGTCACAACAAGTCTATCTATCACAGAGTCGATAACACACAAGTTAACAGATTGTAATATTCTCTGCCTTCAGCCAAGATCGGCTTGAAAGCAGCAAGTTTCCTCTTCTAAAACCAGTGTGAATTGACAATTTCCTGTCAATGTACCATTGCAACTGTTTTAGAATAATCTTATGCAAAATTTTATGTGTGTGATATCAATTACATCCTTCTATACTTTATGCATTCTGTTGAGTCACCTTTCTTTAGAATGGGAACAAGTATGGCTCCTCTTTTGCTGTAACTTGGCCAGATATTTGTCTTTCAAATTTCCTGGAAGTGAATGCTACTAGTGCTTGTTCAGATTTCTGAAACATTTCAGTGGGCTTTTCATAAATTCCTTGTTTTGGGTTAATGTATTCAGTACAATTTGAACTCCTTCCTTCAGAACCATTGACTCTTGCTCATCTGCTACCTCCTGAATTGGTAGAATGTGAACTAGTTCCTTTTGGTACAGCAACTCTGTATTCTTCCTATCTTCTCTTCATTCAATAATTTGTCTTTAGATTATTTCAAAATTACAATTTGAGACTTGCATTTTTTTTCTTGAGTTCTTTCAGATATGCTGAGCATGTTCTTTTTTTTCCTTTTCTAATTCTTGGTACTTGCACATTTCATTATAATATTTGACTTTGTTTTCTCTAGCTGAGCATTGCAATTTCTATTCAGCTCCTTGACTTCACTATTTCTTCCATTTGCTTTAGCCTCTCTGTGATTGTGCTAGGCAGAGTTCTCTTGAAAAGCAAAGCCAGGACACTGATGATTATATAGTCTGTATAGATTTATACAGCCTGGAGGAATATAACCACAAATTAGTGCACAAAGCAATACAGAGAACTCATTTTGACTCACTTCCATGGAACAGTTAACATACTGGACGTTCTTCAACTCATGCAGGATGCTGGGTTCAAGGTCAAGGAAAAAGTCAGCAAAGCCCTCCCTGGACTTACCTTCCTGGACTTACCTTACCTGGAGAAAGGTAAGCAGAGTCTGCCAGCAGGCAGCAAGTCTCAGGGTGGGTCACCAATAGTTCACAGCTCAGGAGCTTAGTGAAACAGGCCTGGATGGGATATTGAGCTCAACCAATGCAAAAAGGCAACAGAATCCACCAGCCTCAAGCTCAAGAAATGTACACAACAGCAGCAATGGGAGCAGGTCTTGAAGGAGCTCCAACCTCAAGCTACATGATCTACGGGTTGCCTTGTCTCACAGATAGTGTAGCTCACAGGTTGGGGCAAAGAACTATCTAAAACAGCCACGTGCTAGCCCTCTGAGCAGAGAGGAAAAATAGGGGGTGGGCAGAGCATGTAGAGCCATTTATCTCTTTGTCCTCCTATTAAACTGCAGCCTGATCAATCACACATGTTCTTATTGGCCAGCTTGGAACAATATTATTCTCTTCTGAAATCTACTTTGATATTTTCTTTCATTCATGTCTTTTTAATGATCTTTTCCTCTCTTCGTAATGATGATCTTGACATTCTCCCATAGCTGGTCAGGTCTTCTGTCGTTAGCATTCAATGTGTCATTCAGGGAGCTGTGTGGGCGGCTCTCAGAAGGTGTGGCATATTTGACCTGTCAGTGTCTCCACATAAATAACTGACCGATCTTGGGGCTTGTCACATTCCTTGGGTCTAATGATGAACTTGATCAAATGCTGTCCAAGCTAGATCTCACCTGGGTATGGACAAGGAACTAAGCAGACTGAAGGTCAGCCAAAAGAACCGTGGGATTGCTGATTTTGAAGTTAAAAATCAGCCTACTAGTTCAGCACCGGAAGGCATAAGAGTGGAAATTATCCTAGGCTGACAAAATCACTCTTTATGACATCCTGTCATTCCCAATGCTTTTGGCACAGGCTCTTTCTCTTCCTGGAGTTTTCTACTTCAGCACTCTCGTAAGACTTAAACATTATAAAGGCTGAGGGGCATTTGTGAGGCAGGGTGAAATTATGGAACAATTCACCACACACAGCCATTGACCACATTTGATAGTGCCCTGCTAAAATCAGTTGTGACCCGTCCTTTGCTTTGCACATCTATCCGAACATCCTAGCTGTTCTATTCTGTACTGTAGTGTGATTCTGACTTGGAATTGATTCAGCGACTGGGAACTTCTTGTATGTCGTTGTTTTGCCCATTTCAAATTAATCACCTCTCTAACACATACAAATACTCTCTGTACCTTAATCTCTCTCATAATTTTATTTGGAGGAAGACAGATGCCATGTCACAAAGAACCCTTTGGATTGGCTCAGGTTTCAAGAAATTGGAGGTTTCTTCCAAGTGCCATATAAAATTAAAATAAAATCCTCCAAAACAAGTAAATTCTGCAGATGATTGAGGTTAGATTTGAAAGTTTGACTGAAATCCCAAGAGAGACCCTGAGCCATAACTATCCAGATAAACTATTCCCATATATTGGACATACAGAAACAGTGTGAAATAATACTTCCATTTGTAATAAATAACTGCAACCCTCTTATAAAATTTATTTATCTCCAAAGTCCAGGTTTTTAGATGAAAATCAACATTATGAAAAATTGAAGAATGACTACATCAGATCACAAAAAATTTAGTTTAATATCACATTTAATTCTATTTTAAAAATTAATCATTCTATTAGGAGCTCTTGCAGATATCATTTCAATTGTATAATTGCTACCACATTCATCTTTTAAAGTTTCTTTCTTTTGAACTCCTTGATACCAACTCTCCTTTACCCACTTCCTACCACCTGGGAACCCTTTATATATATATATATATATATATATATATATATATATATATATATATTTGCTGATACATATTAAACATATATGTTATATTTAAATTTTTATTATTTTTGGTGTTTATTTACACAGGTTAGGCAAAATAGATTACTTTATGGGGACAAATACTTGTCCATTAGTTCCTGGGGGCATGGAAAGGAATGGAAGGGGAGGTGAGTGATGAGAACAGTAAGTGTTCTAAAATTGATTTCATTTCTGGTCGAGTTTAATCAATGGAATTGTATTTGAGAATTACTGAGAGTTGAATGATGGATAGACATAATAGTGGGTAGAAGGGGAAAAATAGAAAAGAAAAAATATACATAATTATAGAAATATATGAGTATTGGTTTATGTATGTATATATATGCAAATGCATCAAGAAACAGAAGGACTTTGAGCCTCTACTTAAATGTTACCCAGTTCAAGAATGGTTTGTTCTAACAAGGTGGCATTGTGTGATACTCACCTTCCTAACAATATTGCTGATGACAAAAAGACATAAGTAAATGTGGTAAAGGAATCTGGGGTGAACTATTAAAAGATATAGTGGAAAAGATAAAAGGTATAGTGTCTAGGATCTTAAAGAGGTATAGTTACACAAGTGACCATCTAGCAGAGAACCAAAAAGCCAATATGTAAGAGGCATATCAACCAGTTTTATCAAGAGGCATCAATGGGAAAATACATCAGAAGTTGAAATAACATGTGACCAAATCCAGGAAGATTCACATGCATATCAGAAAGAGGTTATGTTAATCTGGGTGGACTAGAGAAACAAATTTATATGCATGCTTGGGTAGATAAGAGAGTTTTGAATAAAGTATAACTGTACATTAAGAAAACATCTTAGACCAGTCTAGGTCAAGTCATAAGTCCTATATTAGCCCATATATATGACAGCAATCTACAAAGTCCTTCAGACTCATGAAACACGTGCAATGACCCCAAATGCAGGACGATCACAAGCCAGTGGGTAGGAAGTCTTTGGATTCAGTGGTGGTGTAAGCATCTCAACATTGACAGGAATCTCCATGTGGCTTCTCTAGGCACAGGTTTTCTTGCTGCATCAGGGTAGGTCTATGTGGTTTCTCCTCAGAGATGTCTTGTAGAGAACCAGCCTTGTCACTAGAATGTCTCAGGCAGCAAGTGTTGTTAGCAGAAAGTCCCCAAGAAAGTGAACATGCCCAAGGCAGAGATGTCTCCTGCCTCCAAGAAGGAATACGAGATTTCCCAGAATTCTCATAGGAGAAGGCCATGCCCACACAGAGATCTCATTGGTTGTCTCCAGAATGACAGGCTAGACTCCACCCCTACATTCTTAATCCTCAAATTGACACTAGATTAGGTGACTGCCATAGAGGTTTATATACAAGGGCAATTGAATATTGAGAAAACATTCCATCCTGGTCTAGGTCAAGTCCATAAGCCCAATATTAGTCCATAATTCTAATAATAGTCCATAAGTTTGATATTAGTCCATATGTCCAATACAAATCTATAAAGTCCTCTTTAGGCTCACAAAACATGTGTAACGATACCAAATGCAGAAAGACTGCAGGTCAGTGACTGGGAAGTCTGGCAGATCCAGTGATGTCATCGTCATCTCAGCGCTGGCAGGGAAGTCCCTGTGGCTTCTCCAGCTCAGGGTACTAGTGCAGTTCCATTTGTCTTTTCAGTGGCTATGTCTCCCAGGGAGTGAGCAGACAGTGTGTCTCCCACATCCAGGCAGGCATACAGGAATTCCCCGAATCCTCAGGAGAAGGTCATGCCCACCCAGAGGCCTCGCTGAGAGGCTGAGATATGATTGACAGGCTAGACTCCATCCCTATACTGATAATCCTCTCAAATTGAAAGCAGATTATATAACTACTGCAGCTTCAAGGTAAGATTGCTGAAGACAAAATGGGTGCAGAAAGAAATGTGATGAAGAAAGCTGACCATGCCCAGCATCTGCGGTCATAGAGGCTTGACTTTAAACAAGCGGCCATCTAGCAAAGAAGCAACAAGCCCACAGAAAGCACACCAGCCTGTGTGATCAGGAGGTGTGGATGGGATCAGGTAACAGGCATGAGAAGGCCACAAACAAATTAACAAACAAAAACCATACTGTTGAGAAGTGGGTTCAGAGCAGAGAACCAATACCAGCTGTAGACAATGGGACATGCCCTCACAGAAGGGTTACAAGGAAGGGATGAGTCAACCAGGGTGAAGTATCACGGATGAAACCACAATACTCCTCTGGTTCCCAGGCGCTCCCTCACCCCCCACTATCATGACCCCAGTGCTGTCTGTCACTGAGGGCTAGGCTGGAGCATGTGCACAAGTACAGATAAGAGCTCATGCCACCAGGAATCCAGGTCAGATAAACCACTCAGAACAGAAATGGAAGTAGTCATGCCAGGTGGGTAGCGGAAGGTGGGGAGAGATGAGGGTAAGAAAGTTCAGGAGGAGAGTGTAAGATATGAAATTAATAATAATGTATAATCTATCAAGGGGTCACAAGGATGAGAGGGGAGAGGGAGGATATAAAAATATCTAGGACTCAAATAGAATGTAAATGTTTAGAAAATAATGAAGGCAGCATATGTCCAAGTATGCTTGATACAATTGATGTATGGATCGTTATAAGAGCTATAAGAGGATCCAATAAAATTATCTTAAAAAAAGAAAAACAGTAGCAGTAATGGTTCCCTGGGGGCATGGGAAGAGAGGGAAGAAGGGGAATTAGAGAGATGATTTCATTGATGAGACTGTATAACCTGACTGCATGGGATCTGGGATAGAAGAACAGAGTGGCATGTGAATGGATATACTGGATCATGTAAGATATGGCAAACAAACAAACCAAACAACTACTATAAGGAAAATTTTTAAAATTTATATTTATTGAAATTTTACCATTTAAGAAATATTTTATGTACTTTGAGAAAGGGAGGGACTAGAGATATAGGAATTTGGAAATGGTCACTGTAGAAGTTAAGAAATAATGTAGTCATCTCACAAATTTAATTATTATTATGTTTATAATCTCTGTTAAATGAATGCCCCGGTGAGAATCCCTAAATATTCATTTTAACGCGAGTTCCAAAAATATTATAAAGAATTGCAGAAGGAACTGCAGGTTCAAGGTCAAGTTAAATGCAAACACTGCATCTTCTAGTTTGAGATGAAAGGAAGAAAAACGAAGTTCCGAAAACACGACTCTTAAATAAGGCCATATTGTTCCTTGATACCTGCTTGATTCTATAATGTCCAGACAGAAGAAATCAAATCATTTGCACCATTGTTTGTAATTTCCCATTACGGGATCAGGACTTCAAATTTTTTTTTTTGGTGGGCATCACTGCCCCCTGGTGGGAGTAGGAGGCCCAACCTTGCTCCTGGAGAGCGGAAGCTGGATTTGAACCGCCAAGCCAGTGGGCCGCAGTCCCACACTCAATCACTACGCCACTGGGGCTCCGCCCTTTCTATTTCTAACTAGATAGAGATTTCTCTACCTGAGGAAGCGGGTGTCTGGCGCTTCAAGGAAAAACAATGAGAATCCAAGCACCTTCCCGCTAGCCATTCCCAGCCCTGGCGCCAAGAGGCCCCCGAGGCGGCCCATGCGTGCGGGACCCTGCACCTTCCTGCCCCGCCCCCCCGGCCGCCCCCAAATCCGGGCAGAGGGCGGAGCCGAGAAAGCGAAAGAGAAGCGAGCGCCGGGCGGCAGGCGGAGGAGCTCCCGGGCGGCGATGGAGCGTCGGGCGCCGCTGTGCCTCTGGGTCCTCTGCTGCTGCTGCTGCTGCTGCTGTGGCGGCGGCGGGGCTGGGTCCGCCACCTTCGCGTGGACGGAGCCGCGGAGCCGCGAGCGAGAGGCCGCCGCCTTCCGGGTAGAGCGCGCGCCACTCTCGGTTTCCTTGTCGCCCCTTCCCGCGCCGCGGCGGCCGCAGACCGAGTCCCGGACGGGCCGAGCGGCTGCTGTTAGCGCGGTCCTGTGGCCGCGCGACCTTGACCGCGTCTGCCCGCGCCTTCTTTCCGGGCTAGCATGTGCCTTTGGCACATGGCGTTGGGAAGCGAGGGTCTCTAGCCAGGCTTTGCCGCGGTGCAGTTAGACCATGTGTTCCAAGCAGTCAGGGTTCGTGTGCATTGCATTCTTTTTAGCTTGTTTGTGTGGCATCACTGCCCTGGTGGGAGCAGGAGGACCAGCCTTGCTCCTGGAGAGCTGCTGCTGGATTTGAACAGCCAACCCTGTGGGCTGCAGTCCCGCACACAATCACTGTGCCACCGGGGCTCAGCCCGAGTACATTGAATTCTTAATAAGGAGATTAACTTATTAGCAGTGCCCTTGATGACTGGCTGCTCCTGGTAACGCTTTTTACACTTTCAGAACCCTTAGATTGGGTCCGAGCCTACTGGGTGGCAGTGGGTTTGGGGCTGAAGGTTCTCCTTCCTTTCCTTTCCAACTAAGTATGAGACACAGAAGCCTGGGAAGACTCAGACACTTCTCCTGTGGTGGTGATTGTTTTTCTCACGAGGTGGTGGGGGGGGCGCTGTTAATCTCCTGTGATCAGAAATTTATAAGTGAGATCACAGCAATTTCGAACAATTCTGCTGTTTATGACTTTTATCTTATGGTAGTGCTCCACGTTAAGCGTTCCTCCTGACTTTGGTGGCACCTCAGGTAGAGAAAAAGGAAGAATAAAATTCCTTTTCACATTATTTGAAAATACCTTTATAATAATAAACTTCGATTTTACTCCGGCATGAATACTCTGGCAAGAGCCAGTTAGCTGAGTATAAATAAGAAGACTGCAAGAGGTATCCATGTAGAATTGGCCTTGCTGTACCACATTTGTGATGATATTTAATAACAAAATATGCCACCGATCTGGTTTAATTTATTATGGAAGAGCATCCATTCTAAACCAGAATGATAATTAAT
The DNA here is from genome assembly GCA_004026705.1 of Nesogale talazaci. Taxonomy (NCBI): domain Eukaryota; kingdom Metazoa; phylum Chordata; class Mammalia; order Afrosoricida; family Tenrecidae; genus Nesogale; species Nesogale talazaci. Next base: position 18,316 of record PVJH01012790.1, read on the forward strand.
TCATGTTACTTATGACAGTGATTTTTTTTTTATGTTTTTCTTGGGACTCCTCCTGGGCCTCCTTTTATGACTGTTCTCTCCTATTGCTTTCATGCCTAGGAATGCGTATCCAGAACTGACTGTCCCTCCTTATTTTTTGCCCAAAGCAAACTCTAAATTTTATCTCCACTTTATTACTCTGCAGCTCAGATATAGCTCATGAAACCAGGAGCACTCACGCGCCCCCTTGAAGGCAAAGCTTCTGCCCTGTGTTCTACTTCTGCCCTAGACTTGGTTGCATATTGTGTTAATCCCCACTGCCAGAGGCCTGTGAGACAAGATGGAGTAGAATAGATAGTCTCACCTGTACTAATGTTTGTATTCCTAAAACTAAAAATAATACTTAAATGATATTTGAAGACCAGAAGCTCAAGGGATGCAGTGTTTGTGTGAGGTTTCTTGAGTGGGTAACATCTCAGTTCTTGGCTTTGCACGAGGAATAATTCCCATTGGAACCTATTTGTAATCCAAGGAAGTTTTCTATGAACAACAGGTTTTACAGTCTCAAAAAGGGTACATGCTATTTCAGGGATGTGTGCCATTCACAAGCAGACATGAGCAACTTCATGGAACAGTGCACTCACATGTATGGAACTGAGGCCAGAGAGAACTCAGCCTCAAGTAGGGGACTTTGACGGGGAGAGTAAGTGAGAAGAGTTCCAGTGTGTGCTTCTAGGCCACCTGGCGAAGGTGTGGTGGAAGGTATTGGTTGTCCCTCTTAGCTGTGTTAAGCCCACAGGATGATGTGCTGGGTCAGGGTCTAGTTTGGACCACCCAGGTATACCTCCCACCTGATTTAGGGTCTAAATTTCAGCATGCCCAGTTAGGGGTTCTCATAGGTGTTTAATGCTCACCTGATTTCATGCCCCACCTCCTGCAGGGAATCTTCGCAGGCATGGGACAAGCTCCTGTCCGTATTCTGGCTACCTAACATAGGTCTGGTACCTTGGTGGTACAGTGGTTGCACACTTAGGTGCTAATCGGAAGATTGGCGATTCAAACCCACCAGGCAGCAGACTTACTTGTCACTCCTTGGGAGTAAGATGTTGGTCTGCTTCTATCTAAGTGCTGTCAGTTGGTGCTGTTCTACTCCATTTCTTTATGGTAACTATGAGTTGAAATCAGTTTTAGAGCAACGAGGTGACATATATATATATATATATATATATATTTACATTTTATTACTAGGTGGTCTCAGTGCCCACTGTACATTACATAGATCTAGTGGTATAGAGGCTACACATTGGGCTGCTAATGGCAAGGTAAGCACTTGGAAGCCACCAGGAGACAAAGAGCCTTTCTACATCATTCATGAGTTACTGTCTAGTGAAACCCCCCCGGGCAGTTCTATCCTATCCTAGATGGTTACTGTGAAACGACATCGAATCAGTGGCATGGAACACCCACTGTGAAATGGCACATTTTGAGGTTTAGACATTAGGTGAATACCGTATCATACCCTGGTCCTGTTTTCTCATGTATCTTGAACAGGCTTCATCGATTACTAGTGAATCAACATGCTGAGAGGAGTTTGCTATTCTGTTTAGTTTGCCATTCATGTCACTGGCAATTTTTTCCACATCTGATAATGGGTCCCTCACATTTTCCCTAATCTTGTTGTTTTCAAGGAAGCATTCTGTGTCTTTTAAAAGCTTGTAGGATTTCTTCTTTGTGTTCTTGAGGCTTGCCATGATCATCAAGTGGGATGTGCTTATGTCATGAGCAATAGCATTCGCTGGATTTCACCTGCATGTTATTTGTTTAATAACTTCTTGTTTCACTTCCCCACTACTGCTTCCCTTCTTTGGCTGCGGCTGCCACAGCCCTGATTTGGCTGTGTCCTGATGCCATGATAGTACTTCATGCAATGTTTTTAAAGAGCAAAAGACAAGAGTCTGGGTATTGCTACCTATAAGTCTAAATATACACTATCAGAGGGTAAACATTTTAGATAGAGTGCATACTATACTATAATACACAAGCCAGTGGCATAATGCAAGGTAAAGGCAATGGAGGGCCATATCTGACCTCTAACTTCCCTATTGCCTTGAGGCAGGGGTCAGACAGGTCTTCATGGTCACTGTTCTTTACCTACTCTGACACCAACTGTTCTTCCCCCATCACTCTTCATCTATTCTGGGTCCACTAATTGGTTGCAGTGGCCACAGAAATCACAGACACTACTCCCGTTGAAAGAGGTTATTGGGGAAGTTAGTAGGCTACCCCACGTCAGGGTCAGGAAATAATAAGGCATTAGTCTCCCCACCAGCAACCAAGTCTTTCTCTGGTTCTCAACTTCTCAGCCATGTGAAAGTCAACTATCTCTCTAGTTTCTCAGTGATGCGGTTCCTTGGCTTTGGTCTCCCTGGGCCAGGAAACCAGACTGGGCAACCCTGTTGCCCAGTTCCATCGTCTCAGGCCAGACAAAGAAAAGGCACCCCATAAACTCCGTGCTGCGCCTCTGAGTCTCTTTGCCACAATTTGTGATTTATCTTGTCTTGGTGCTCTGCTACTTCAGAGCGAAATCATGAACACACTCTTCCAGGACCCTCAGGGTTTCTCTGTTGTCTACTGCTTCTTCAAAGATGGATCCTCAAAGAAGGATTATCCCTCTCCCACCCTGTTTTAACCAGGAGGGTGTGTGTGTGTGTGTGTGTAATAACAAGAACTGACCACGCCTAGCCTCTTAGTGTCTACAAGCCATGTTTACTTGGTTCCATCTAATTATTTAGTGGGAGTTATAGAGACTTGGATATAAAAGCCATATTGCGAAATATCACGCTAGCATACTGTGTTAGTCTGGGTAGACTAGAGGAATAAATTTCATAAACATGCATATAAATATAAGGAAAAGGTTTATATATAAGAGAAATAGGACATTAATAAAGCATCCCAATTCAGTCCAGTACAAAGTCATAAGTCCGATATTAACCCATACACCCGATATCAGTCTATAATGTCTCCTTCCGACTCACAAAGCACAGGTCAGTGGGTGCAGAATACCAGCGTTGGCAGGCGTCTCCCCATGGCTCCTCACTTCCAGGGCTCAGGGTTAATCAACAGCAGAAGTTACTCATCGCTGGCAGAGGTCCCCATGTGGCCACCCCAGCTTCAGAGGTCTGGCGCCTACAGGACAAAGCCATGTGGTCTCTCTGCCGGCTCCTCCAGCTTCTCGGACGATGCCATCTTGTCCATGATTCGTCGTCTCTCCAACTAACTCCAAACAACTGTGGAAGATAGCGTCTCATCTTCACGAAGGCAATATCGCGAGATTTCCCAGACATATCAGGAGAAAGCCATGCCGACATAGAGGCCTCATTGGCTACTCAATGGCTATCTCCAGATGAACAGGCTAGACTCCACCCCTACATTTCAATCATAAAATTAACATAAGCACATGACTGCCACACATACAGACATTTATACTACAGGTTTTGTCTATATTATATCTCATATACTTGGCAGCACAATTGCTCTGTATCTTAGATACAGGTGTTTTGTGCAGGAAGCTACTGTGTTTGATAGATCCCACTCCATCCAGGATTTCTGAACTCTATTCTAACTTCATGAGACTAACCCTGGAGGTGTAGTGGTTATGCATTATGCATTGGTTTCAGATCCTAAGGACAGCAGTTCGAAACTACAGGCTACTCCAGTGGAGAAAGAGGAGGCTTTATACTCCCTTAGAAATGGGCCTACAAGGCCTACTCCACCTTGCAGTGTTTCTCTGAGTTGGTGTTAACTCCATGGCAGTGAGTTCAAGTTTTCAAATTATAACTTTAAAGGACCACAGATGTATAGACAATAGAATGCTGCCCGAGTAGATGTTATACAGCAGGGGTGTGCAATACGTTGATTGAGAGCTGCTAGTCAATAGCAAATGTAGTGTGGGAAGATTGCATGACACTAAAAAAATAGATGTAAGCCTATCATCACTTAAATGCTATACAGCTGCAGCCAATCAGATGCAATCTTTGGTGTCAAAAGCATGTGCAAACAGCTGCTCTCAGTAAAGCAAAAACTGACAAGCTGAGTTATCACCAGTTTTTAGACCTTTTTTTTTTTTCTATTCAATGTAAGAAAGGGTATCAAAATGAGTGGGGGAGCTTGACCAAGTAAGAAGAAAAAATGTATCATTTTCATACGGAATGGGTGATTTTGACACTATAAGCCGACATCAGCTGAAGTCCAGAGTACCTGAACAGTTCTGTAATTTACTCTAGAGGGAAAGTACCCAAACGTGAGAAAATGTGCTACCTCCTTGATTGCATGATTTGACTCAACTTATTGATGTGAGTCAGCCTTTTCCCACATAAAGATCATGAAGTCCAAGTACGATTCCACCATGACTGATGATCATTTGGATGTGTGCTTGAGGCTGGCTGTCAGCAGCTACTGTCTGGTTGGTCTGTGCATTCCTGGCTCATTCCATTCAGCGCAAGTCATCAGAGTAAACTCAGTTAATGACAAAAAAATGTACAGATAGGTGTGTTATGTTGTGCAATGTGGACTCATGGTTATGCAAGGTACCTTAACACATTGTACATACAAAGAATTCTCAATACATTTATGAAAAAATGTAAAAAATACAAATATCTGTATATATATTTTTGTAGTTGGTAGATCATTTTGACTTGATCATTTTATAAGTAACTAGCATGCTGAAAAAGTGTGAGCCTCCCTGTTATACAGCATATAAATGATTATATATTTAGAGTCCCTGTCACAAAAGGTTAAATGCTTAAGAAGAAAGCGCTTCCAAAAAGTCACAGCCTTGAAAAACATAGGAGATGCTGTGAAAACTGTATGTCAGGAGTGACATCTGATCGCCCTTAGCTTCATGAGGAGAACAGAGAACCAGCACGAACCCAAGCTGATTCCTGGGAGGCGGATGTCTTACATAGCACCTCTCTCTAGCATGTTTACCAGTTCGACACCAGCCATCGTTCTCAAGTCTCCCTTCATTCCTCTGCTGGATTTAGTAATTGATGTCAATCACTGCACACAACTCAAAGACCATTTTCATGATTGCCAGCTTTGTTAGAGAAGCATCACTTTTGGTGCTGCGTGCTACAGAGAACCTATAGGAGCTATTGGCAAACGTAGCCAATACTGAGGCCTGAGTCTTTGAATTCTGATGTCTTCCTTAAGGGCCGCAACTGGTCACATCGTGGGTGCCAAATGCTTAGAAAATGGTTCTGAACTGTATTCAGGACAGGTAGCTGGGGACACAGAAAAAGCCTGATTAGTTAGGACTGTCTTTTATGGACATAACCCACTGCCTTCAGTTATGAGTTCATTCCTCCTCATAGAAACCTACAGTGCAGAGTAGAACTCTTCCTGAAGATTTCAAAGACTGCAAATGTTTACAGGCACAAACGCCTTGTTTTTCCCACCGAGGGCTTGGACGTTTAAATTCCCCACCTTCTTCATTAGCAGCCTCACACCTATCCTTCAGGGCATCGTTTTCATTTTGTTTCTTTCTACCGTATTCGCTTTCATTAGTCCCCAATGAATATTCCCTAGGTGGAAAGTTAGATGGCACCTATGACCACTTTCCTACAAGTTAGCCCTGCCTAGTGAAGACTAAGCTTCTCCTTGGCTGGCACTGGGATCCTCCTAGGAATACTGGGAAGGTGAAACAGGACAGCGGCCTTTATCTGCACCTCTTTAGAAGCATTCAGTGTTCAGAAAACCCCTAAAAGTTACATACTCTCTGCGCGCTTTTGTGCGGAGCCCAATAGTAACATGCTTACTGATGCTTGCCAGTGTGCTGAAGGGCGGTTAGCATTCTTCTTTCTCTGGGGGAACTAGGCATAATAATGGATCTAACAATTATCTATACTCATTTTTGAGCAGTGTTTCCATGAAAACATACATATATAATTTTGCATAAAATTCTACAAGTTTCTTGTACACTTCTGCCATACTGACATGTACCATTTTTAAACAAAATCATTTATACCAGAAAACATGTTCATTTGTGCATGACTAGAAAATCATAGTGCTTTTGCAGTCAGTGACCCTAGTTAGTGAACTATTGGTACATGCTTATCATACTCAAAGATTGAATTATTTCCTTTATGTAACTTTTATCCAAGTTAACTCCATACAAATAGCTTTTGAAAGTTAACATGTTGTACATCACTGAGCTTTTTCTTTTTCTTTTAGGAAAGTTTAAATAGACATCGATATTTGAATGCTGTATTTTCTAATGAAAGTTCTACTGCCTTCTATGGAATAAACCAATTTTCCTATTTGTTTCCTGAAGAGTTTAAAGGTAGGGTATACTTGTGTGACTTGATGTATTTCCTGAGTTTAGTCAGTTCATTTAACATATATATAATTGTTTTCATTATAAATCTAATAAATTGAGTAAGAGGTAGTCATTATTAAATTTTAATCAACTAAAAGTTAGGCACATGCCAAGTGCTGAGAGTTAAAGCAATAGATTTATGATTAAATCACAGTAGTAATATGGTTGCCATTGGGATGATTATGGCTTGTGTCAGACATGAGCCATGTTTCAGGCGATAACTGTACTCCATAGTGTTTGTGCTTGCATTTTTAAATAGCTGAGATGTCTGGGCATTTTTCCTAAGAAGCCTTTAGACAGATTCAAGCCATCCATCTTTTGGCTAATAGCTCAGGGTTTAACTATTTGTACAACACTGAAAAATGTAATTGAACCCACTTCATTTGACTCTAACAGACATTGTCTTTAATTATTTTGGCCGTCTTTTGCTGCCGCCTCTGTTGAGGACACCCATGACTCTCTAGGTTCATGATAAAATGGGTGACACTACTTAGATTTATCTGTGCTATTGGTCTGGTTCAGCCAGACAAGTCATTACATATGCCAACCCCAGCCTTATTCCAGGAGCTCTGAACTTTTCTAGCTTTCCGCTGGATGCGTTTTCTAAAATGGGAAAAAAACAACAACAACAACCAAAAACATAACCTAGACTGGCATATTTCTTCTTGAAAAGTTCAGGCAGAATGTTTTTTTGAAAATACCTAACCACATCTATAACCATCAACGTGATTCCAACTCCTAGGGGACTCACGGCCATGGGGACAGAGTAGCGCTGTCCCTCAGTTTCCGAGACTGGAAGCCGTGATGAGAGCAGACAGCCTGCTCTTTCTCCCGTAGAGCAGCCCCTGAGTTTGCAGTTAGCAGTTGAACAACTCACCCACGGTGCAAGCAGAGCTTCTGCCCTCTTGAAGAGGTCCTACAAAGAGTCCTGAGGACTTGACCCTAGAATGTAGTGCAAGTTACCTTTTCATTTCACGTTTCTTTTATTCAGCCATCTACTTGAGAAGCCAGTCCTCCAAGTATCCCCGATACACAGCAGATGTACAAATTTCAATCCCCAACACATCCTTACCAGTGAGATTTGATTGGAGGGACAAGCATGTTGTAACGCAAGTGAGGAACCAGCAGATGGTAAGTTTGGGATTCTCTTTAAAAAAAAAAAAAGGATCTTAGCATGGAAAGGTATTGACATTAAATATCTCTAGATAAAATCAACCTTAATCATTCAAAAAAAATCAGTGAAAGGAGAATCTGTATTGGCAGAAGGGTTGGATGTCAAAGCCCTGCCTTTTCTTCCTGAAGATCACCCTTCATTTGTATGTTCCCATACTAATACCATTGCCCAAAGTATGCTCATTCAAGGATGCCTCTATAGCTGAATCCAGAGTCCATGCCTTCTGTCCAAAGCAGAAGGATGGCTGGACAAGGTACAGATGACTACTAAATGCTAAATTGCCCAAAATGGAAACGGTATTGGAAAAATAACACCCAACTGGAAGTGTGGCCTGATTTCTTGAAATCTCATGCCTTATCCATTATCTCCATCAGAAAACCCTACCCCCAACCCAGCCTCCAATGAGAGCATATATGCTTCTCTCTGATCCTTAAAGATGTGGTCAGGTTTGCTATATGGTGACGTGAGAGCATCATGCTAATTTACTGCCATCTAGTCGATTCTGATTCATGATGACCCTATAGCACAGGTGAGAACTCTGCCCCTCGAGTTCCTCAGACCCTAAATCTGTACAGGGACTATAAGCCCCATCTTTCTCATATGGAACCACTAGTGGGATCTAACTATTGACCTTGTGGTTAGCAGCTGATCGTGTAGTTCCCTGCACCACCAACGCCACCATCTGTGCAAAATTGCCCAGTAAAAGATTATGCAGAAAATGAAAGGAAGAAAGGCGGAAACTTCATCAGTGGTGAATTTAAAAATAGGAAAATATTTTGTAAAAATCACAGCACAGTTTCACAGACATAAGTGATTCTAAAAATAGAGGAGCATCAAAATTTTATCAGAATTAAGTTCTGGTCTTAACCAAAGAATGATTTTTTTTTTCTGGTTAAATAGGAACAATGCTGGAAAATTTTATTCGAGTCTGCTAGGAGGAAGGCAACCACATCCCCTACCACAGATATCATACCATATTGACTTCCTTGCCCTATGCACGCCTTCCATAGAGTTTTAAGGTTTCACATGGGTGATATTCGCAGAATTGCAGTCCAGCTTTGCTCTGTACCTAGTAGATGATACTGGGCACAGGAGGTTCTGGGGAATTTAGGCTCTTCTTGGAGCTCTAGGTACCTACCACATGCTCTGTTCTCACTAGGTGATGTCAAGTTGCAATGGGCCCTGGAGAAGGTATTTCCTTTTGAGAACTTCCTTCCACATGATAGTGCTAGTTCTATTGAAAATGGATGAAAGGTTTCTTTAAGAGCGACCAACAGAATTCTGACCAACAGAATTTTTCTGACCTTCTGTTCCATTCAGCCATACACGGGGGACATTTGCCTCTGGCTCTGGTCCAGATCTCCACCTTTTTCTCCTCCGCTTGGTGTCAGGGGAAAGGAAAGTCAAGGATAGGAAAAAGGATTGAAATGTGCTGCTGCTGCCAAACTAAATCCCACAGCCATCACATCCACGCCCATGGCCCTTACAGGCAGAGTGGAACTGCTCCTTTGAGTGTCTGGGGCTGTAGATCCAGGATGGGCAGCAGTAGGTTTTTCCGGACCTAAATGTTGACACTTACAAATCTAACTATTGAACCCCCAAGCAGCACCTGGCTGAGGATGGGGGTGCCCATCCATCTGCTTTCATAAAAATTGCAGCCTATTTTTGAATGCCGATGTGGGTCTTTTTCTTTTTATGCCTTATTTATATTTTTGTCTTTCTACGATTATTCTTTTATCCTTACTTCCTTAGTATGACTTTGTTTTTTTATTATTTTCTGTTGGGTTTCCCAGCTGTGAAGAACAGGAGTGGATGCATAATGCTGATAACTGATACAACCAGACAGGGATGCAGGGTGAGGGCGAGAAGGAAGAAAAGGGGGTTTCTTGTGTAAATAATGAAGGCAGGAGGGGGAGGATTCTAGGATTGTGGTGGCGCAACTCATTTTCAAAGGGGATTTAACCATTTGGGAGTGGAGACAAGATGCTATCACATTGATGTGGCAATGGTTGTGCGATCTCCTTGATAGGTTTGAAATATTCTATTGAATTGCATGATATGTAAATCAGGTGCCAATAAAACTGTGTGAGCTGCATCGGACACCCTCTGGCTACACAAGGGAGCTGGAAAATCCAACTGCACACAAGCACAAGTTCAATTCTTATGAGGCAGAGAAAGCTCCACTCTTCAACCCTTTTTACCCTGTTGGGTCACCAAGTATCGCTCCTACAACAATCTGCATCTCTGATGCATTTGATAAGTTATTCATTGCACTGAATCCACAGTAGTCAGGATTGTGGGAGTCTATTGGGTAAGTTGCAAGAAAGATGATGCTTTCCAATCCCCTAAAGTACATCGGGCAATTTTATCCAGTCCTATATGGTTGCTATGCGTCGAATTGACTGGATGGCATTGAATTTAGTTTTGGCTTGATTAGGGAGTTAACAGGTTACAAGGCAGGATCAGAAACATTAAGGTTACAATTCTTATCTCCACAGGGCTTCTTGGTCCTGCTTCAGAGGGCATGTGTTTTCTGGTCTTTTACCTCTCAGCTATGTACCCTTCACCTCTTCCCTTCTCAGACAAGTACTACAAAACTCCTTCAGCACTGATTGATGCCCAGTGGGTCTCCATTCTGAAGGTCGGTCTGCCCAAAGAAAATTCACTTCTTCTATGGGCCAGAAACTTAGCATTCTGTTTCATGACCCACCACTGAGCCTTTGTGCTGTCTTTTCTCTCAGTACTGCTCCTCTGTCATCTGAGATTCACTTCTCTCCTGGCTCCTCTTTCTTGGTGGTCATGAAACACTTATTCCTGCTTCTGAAAAGGCTCACATATATCATGTACAATGGGACAACGGACCAATCCCTGGCTTAGAGTTTTACACACCCAGTCATTGCTGAGGGTTAAAAAGAATAGGCAGAAGAGGTATATTAAGTCATTTTCAATTTACTGCACATTTTTAGAATGTTGTATTTGATGCAAACCAGTGCAACTATGAACTAGCAGGAGGTACCCCCTTAAAAAAGCAAATGGTGCTGGGCAGAGTGGAGTTTTCATAGGAAGCATTTTTTTCTGTTAGTCAAGCATTATGCAACTCACCCTGAGTTAGTGCACCCCGTAGTGTCACCTGATAGTGCACCCAGTGGTGTCACCTGAGAAGGTTCTTTCTAGTTACAGTGAAATTTCTCATGAGAGCAGTTTCTTTCAAATCTCGGTTTTTGTCATGGCCAATTTAAGAGAACAGCATGCAGCTCTGTAATTTTGGTTCCTGCTTGGGAAAAATGCCGCAAAGGTATTGTGATGTTGGACACAGCTGACAAGGACAGCACTGTGGGAAAAACTCAAGTGTTCAAGCGATTTTCTCATTTCCAAAAGGGTGAAATGATATCTGATGACAAACCTCATTTGTGTATTTGTCATCTCCCAAAATGGGATGACGATGTTGTCTTGTAATGCATTTGAAGTTCTTCCCACCAAGTCAGAAATCAAAATTTCTATTTAGAGGTTCTGAAAAGATGGCTTAACAAAGTATGAAAAAAAGGGCCTGATTTGTGGCATTTGGAGGAATGGTTTTGCCACCACTGCCGTGCACCTGCTCTCACATGCAGCCATCTCAGTTTGTCAGTTTTTGGCAAAAGACAGCATGTTTCTCTTGCCCTCTGTCCCTTATTCACCTAATCTTGCTCTGTGCAATTTTTTTTTTTGCTTCTGTAAATGAAGAGGGACATGAAAGGGCAGCAATTTGATGACATAGAGCAGGTGAAGACAAAAGCTAGAAGGTGCTGTCATCCATCCAAACAGATGAATTTGAAAAATGTTTCCAAGAATGGAATTACAGATTTGACAAGTGTATTAAGTGTGATGGAGAGTACTTTCAAGGTGATAAGGTTGTTTTGTAAAAAGATTTAAATACATAGCTTTGAATAAAAGTCCTTTCTTTGATATTTCCTCATAGAGCCATGAGAGAAATAATTTTTAATTACCTTTATATTTTAATAATTAAAAGAAACTTGAGTTTTCATTTATTTTGTTTTGTTTTCAGTTTGAAAATCTAGATGGACATGTATGCTTTGTAAGCTTTCTGGTTCTCGAAATATATGTACTTGGATATACTTTCTGTATTAGACTGGGTTCTCTAGAAAAGCAAAACCAGTGACTCTTGTATGTGTGTGTCTATTGAAAAAGATTTATCAAGAAAGGGCTCACACAGGAGGAGAAGCAGGTAAGTGGAGGCCCATTCAAGACCATAGCTGTCAACTGTAAGCTGGAGACATTTCTTCACTGCTACAGTTGCAGGGATGGATGAACAGGAAGAAGGAATTTGCAGCAGGAAGGACTACAGACTGGTGGATACCGAGCTTAATGAATCTGAGATAGCTTCTGGGATTGCCAGACAACATAGCAGGAGATGGGATCCAAATCCAGCAGTGGAAATCCTCTACTTCTACATGCTGTCAATTTATACTGAGAGTTGGCTACACCCTGACTGAAACCTCCTTCAATCTTTTTTTTCTCCCCATAACTGTTTGGCTGCTTCACAGAAGAGCCCTTCACTGTGTTCGATCCTATTATGGAAGAATCCTGATTCATATATGTTGAACTTATCACACTTTCTATTTAGAGATGTGGGTACTTTGATTTGAAACTGTAAATATAATAAGTATCTCCCTCCTCTTATATTTTTAAACAGTGTGGAGGATGCTGGGCCTTCAGCGTAGTAGGTGCAGTGGAATCTGCTTTTGCAATCAAGGGAGAGCCCTTGGGAACCCTGAGTGTACAGGAGGTCATTGACTGCTCCTACAATAATTATGGCTGCAATGGAGGGTCCACACTCAATGCTCTGAACTGGTTAAAGAAGGTGAGTGATTTTTAACTGCTTTTTTTCTTTGAGTGCGCTTGATTTGAGTTTAGAATTTAAGCAATTTAGGTTAACAAAGATCACATGAACTAATCAGACAACTTAACAATGAATTTTTCCTAGGTCAAGACACCATCAAGAACTCTGAGTAAGAAAATCATAATTAAAATCTACTACAGTCCAGGTTTATGGTTATTGCTTATCTTAGAAAAAAATTGTTGCAAGTAAGTGCCACCAAAAGAAAATGAGACAAAATGGAGTATTTCTATTATGATATTTGAGTGCTGAGGTGACAAGAGACGCTAGCAAAAACACTGCCGTCAAGTCGATTCTAACATGTGGCAAGCCTATAGAGTGGAAAGCCTTTGAGTTTTCGAGGCGATAAATCTTTATGGGAGCAGAAGCCTCCTGTTTCTCCCACGAAGAGGGTGGGAGATTCACATTGCCTCTCTGTGGTTAGTCACTCGACCCATCACCCACTCCACCGCCAATAACAACCACAATAGCAACAAAAAAAACAGACTCACATTTATCAAGCTGATTCTGCCTTGATGGAGTAGAACTGCCCATATGGATAGCCGTATCTTTCTCCTGAGGAGTGACGAGTGGCTTTAAACTACTGAGCGTGTGGTTAACAGCCCAGCACGTATGCCAGCAGGACACCTGGGCTCTTTCCAGCTTTTTATAGATGAAGAGTTGAGGCCTGAGAGATGAAATCACATGCACACACACAAGAGAAATAGAATAAACCACACTAGGGGTATGTTTGGCGTTCATATAGTTAATCCTGGACTGGAGACCATAAGAATAATGAGGACCCCTCTGCTGTCCACCACTTCCTCACTCGTTGACAGATCCTGAAGATTAGAAGCGCGCGCGTGTGCATGTGGTATGTGATCATCATCAAAGCGGGTTCCTAAGACAGAAATGTCCTTCAGAACTCCTTTATTGTATTTTGAGTCACCGACAATGTTAACATAAGCATTGGCCTGGTAACCACAAAGTCAACAGTTCAAAGTCTCCCAGCTGCTCCCAGCACGAGAGAGGAGGCTGTGTGTTCCACTCATAATCTTGAAAATCCTATAGAGGGTTGCAGTGAGCTGAATTGGGCATGATGGCAGTGTGCAGGATTACATGCTAGGAGATGTGTATGCACTTGTGAGGACAATGAATTATATGTCCCTTCCTGGTCCCTGGATGATGCAAATGTTTAATGCACCCGGCTACTCACAAAGAAGTTGGAGGTTTGGTTTCACTTTGAGAAAGACAGAGCTTAGTAATTTACTTAATGAAATAAAAATTCAACCACTGAAGAATCCTCTGAAACTTAGTTCTGCATGGTCACACATAAGGTCACTCTGAGTCAGAATTGAGTTGATAACAAATGTGCATCTTTTTTGTCCCTGTCATTAATAAACATTCAAATGGGAGAGGTCTATAGGGCTCACTACAAAAGTGGGAAATGAATCGCATAGAGAGAAATGGTTAGAAGAATGTTGATGCTACATGTTATACTGTCTAAATGAGCTCAAAGACTTGCCACCCAAGACCTAGACTAGAAACACTAGAGAGGAAATGCTACCTTACTGCCTCATCAGCTGGGGAGAGATTCTAGAAAGTAAAATACGGGGAGTAAAAGCAAGAAAGAAGGACATCGTCTGTTACTGCCTAGAACAGTGGTTGGCAAACTGCGGCTCGCCAGCCATATGCGGCTCTTTCATTGTGAACACGAGGCTCTGAAGTAATTCTGGAAACCCTTGAAGGTGATTATTTCAGATCACAGTGATTCCATTTGTTAGGAGAGACCCACTTAAGGTTCTTGAGTGATTTTAAAGTTGTTAGGAGGGACAGGATTGGCCCTTCGGTCTCAAGAGTTTGCTGACACCTGACATCCAAATTAAGTACCTAATGATTGGATTTAAGAAGCTTAAAAGGACAAAATAGATCAGCAACTATGTACATGATGAAGATGTAGCCCGAGTGAAATTTCTTTTGACACATTGAAGTAATTGGTTTATTTGTAAAGCAATTAAATACTAGTGAACGCTTTTGGTGGCTTTCTTTTAGACACAAGTAAAACTGGTGAGAGATGCAGAATATCCATTTACAGCACAGGACGGGCTCTGCAAATATTTTTCTAGTGCACATTCTGGATTTTCAATCAAAGGCTATTCTGCATATGACTTTAGGTAAATGTCTGCTCTATTTTTTTTCTCTGTGTTCTTTCACTTATGATCTGTTTAACTATTCAGAATGAATGTGGTGAAAGGAATTACTAGTTCATTCTCTGAATTTGTATTAAAATGTGTTTTTTTCCTCATTGAGCAGAATAATTGACACTATCAATGGAGAATTATCAGTGTTGTGTTTTGATTATAACCACCTTACTGTTTTATGTCTAAGTATAATTAAGCTAGATATTATAAATTAACATACTTAAATCCAGTTTAAGGAGAGCGGATGTAAGTTGCAGGAAGGCAGGACCGCTGGTGGTATAGTGTTGTGGGTTATTAACTATTGGGTCAGTATGAGGAACCATCAGAGCAGGGCTTTCTGGTCCCATAAAGAGTCACCCTTGGAAACTCAACAGGGCCAGTTCTACCCTGTCCTATAAGTAAAGTGACCAGATGTCCCACTTTTTAACAATTTCACAAAGTCCGGTGGCATTAAAATTCAAATAAACATATTTTTGCATTCTATGAAAATTCTTGTTGCTCCATATAGACTAACTTTTTAATCAAGAACCTTCCTCTGCCAGTCAATGGTGCTCCACTTACAATCTGGTCACTTTACCTGTAAGGTCATTGCGGGTCAGTATCAACTCTGTGACAGTGTTTGGTTTTGGGGACTGATGTACAATGCTCATTGAAAAGTTGACTTTTCTAAGTCGCCAGTGACTCTGGGAGGAAAAAATCCTGGCAAATCGCTCCCATAAAGCCTCAGAGACCCAGTGGGACAGCTTTCCTTTGGCCTAGGGGGTTTGTATGAGTCAGAATAGATTCCATGACACACAACAGCCATGAAGTCCGTTTTAGTTATACTTTATATTGAACACTTTTCTAATGCCAGTGGTTTGTAATATTTCATTCTTCCCCTGAATCCACCCCAAATCACTTTGTATAGTCTCATATTAAGCAATCTGTGTATGTAGTTGAGATGTACAGTTGAGCCCCTCTGCAATTTTCTGGTCACAGGCTGTAATAAAAATTAACTAACACTTTCAGATTAGAGACTATAAAGAGATAGATTATGTAGCAAACATGCTTGAACTTGAACATTAGGTTGATTTTCAAAAACTCTTGAAAAACACAAAAAGTGAAGTGCAAACTAGAGAATCATTGTCCCTATTCAGTAAAGTGCAAAATAGGTGAGGAGCAAAGGACTGGAACCAACCCTTGGTTTCAGTTTTTCTTAAGAAATATAAGAGGACAAAACAGAACAAAAAAGAAATATAAGAGGCAAATAATAATAATAATTTATAAACTATCAAGGGTTCAGGAGGGAGGGTAAAGGAGGGGGGAAACAATGAGAAGTTGATATCAAGTGCTCAAGTGGAAAGAAAATGCATGTGTTTTTTTTAATTAAGTCATTTTATTGAGGGCTTACACAACTCTTATCACAATCCATATATCCATCCATTGTGTCAAGCACATTTGCACATTTGTGGCCATAATCATTCTCAAAGCATTTGCTTTCTACTTGAGCCCTTGGTATCAGCTTCTTATTTTTTCCCCTCTCTGCTTGCTCCCCCCTCCCTCATGAAACTTTGATAATTTGCGAATTGTTATTATATTGTCATATCTTAATGCTGTCCAAGGTCTCATTTCACCCACTTTTCTGTTGTCCATCCCCAGGGAGGAGGATATATATAGATCCTTGTAATTGGTTCCCACTTTCTACCCCCCCCTTCCCTCCACCCTCCTGGTATCGCCACTCTCACCACTGGTCCTCAAGGGGTCCATCTGTCCTGGAAATGATGCCTTGAAAATGATGATATACAAATGTGCTTGACATAATGGATGCGTGCATGAATTGTGATAAGAGCTGTATGAACCCCCAATAAAATGCTAATAAATAAATAAATAGTGTATAAGAGGAAACTTCACATCCCAGAATTGAAGCAGAAAACAGAGACATTGAATTGAATTAGGAAAAGGTGACAGAATGCCCCGCAACTTACTGCTGCAGAATATAAAAGAATCTCTGGATCCAGATGATATCTGCCCAGGGGATACGAAGAGAACCAAAAGAGAAATTGGATCCTTGAAAAAATGTGACCCTTCTAAATAAATAAAATATATCAGAGGACACAACTCTTACCTAAAACAAGGGCACCTGGGATAAGTGCACCCAGTGAGCCTCAATTCTGCATCTGGCAGGCTACATGGAATCGCTGATGAAGTGGGTAGGGACATTGCGCACGTTCCAAGCCCCTCCTCTGCAGGAGGAGATGGCACACTTTCTAAAATGAGAACGCATGCTTTTGAAAGTCACCAGGTATTTAATGGTAGAGTTCATCCCTTATTTACCATTTTTTTTTAACTGAGAATTCTGTTAGAAGTAGGGGCTGATAGAGGTCAAATACCTCATTTTAGTTTTCATTACAATTCCTTTTGTTAGTAATAGCTTCACAATGCTTCTTTCTATTTGTCTTTGGAGGTTCATAGGAGAGTGATAAACTGAGTGCCATTCTGTCAATTCTGATGCCTACCGACCCTAAAGGACAGGGTAGAACTGCCCTGTGCGATTAGAAAATGTCTCATCTTCCTCCTGCAGAACGTGGTTTCAGACTTCTGACCCCGAGGCCGACACATAGCCACTATGCCACCAGGGCTGCCGATTATGCCTTACAACATAGTGTGTCGTGCATATTGCGAGCAATAAGTTTACAAGAGAAGGAAAGTGGATGGTCTTCAGTGTGGTTTGTCATAACTCGACTATGTTGTAAGTTAGAGGCTACCTACCTGTATAAGGAAAAGATACAAACAAAAAGGAACTACATTTTGAAAATGGGCTTAAAAATGTTCAGGAAATCCCTTGTCAGGGGTAGTAATTTGAAAAAAATGGGAGGCGCAAATGAGTACACCAGCAGGAGTCCCTATTGGACAGTGTTTATGGACAGAAAACAGAATCTAAGGATCTTTGGTATTGATGTTGAAGCAGAACCTTTACAACCTTTTGATTGAAGGTGGAAGAGCGCCAATAAAAATCTCAAAATTTATAGTGATCAGTAGGCTTTTACTGGCTAGCACAATATTAATCCTCTTCAGGAAGATCTTGCACTTACTTGTTCATGCTCTCAGATATTTATTTTAAATGTTTTAGGTGTAGGAGATTTGGCAGTAAACGAAACAGATTTAAAAAATCCCCTTGTGCAATCGATTTTAGTGGGAGACAGTAACTAAAAACAAAGTATGTGTGGTAAGCTAGAAACCATTGTTTCTTCCAAGAAAACAATGGAAGAAGAAATACCTGGTGCTTGTTGTTTGGTGCCTTTGAGTGACTTCCATCAACACTGACCCAGTGCCCAGCAGGACAGAGGGCATCTTGGCCCTGTGCCTCCTCTCAAGGTTGGAGCTCAGTGTTGGAGCCACCGTCTCTTCCTCTTGTTCTCTTACCCTCTTCTCTCCCAAGCATGATATTCTCCTCAAAGGGTTGGTTCCTTTTGACTACATGTCCAAACTATTAGACAATCTCCCCCAATCTTGCTGCTAAGAAACTTTCTGGTTGTACTTCTTCCAAAACAGATTAGTTTGTACTTTTGGAAGTTCTTGATGTAGTTCATATTTTTCACCAACATCACAAATCAGTTACATCAATTCTTCTGTCCATCCTCATTCATTGTCCAATTTTTTTGCTTTCATTTGATGCAACTGGAAATACTGTGGCTTGGATCAAGTGTACCATAATTATCAAAGTAGCACCTTTGCTCTTTAACATTTTAAAGATGTACTATTCAGCAAAGATCTCTTTGAAGAGAAGTCCATGTATAATTTTAGAAATGGTTATCATGGAAGAATTCACAGAAGATAAAGATAAGAAGTGAGTGAATGTAGTCATCCAATTATCTAGAGAAATTATATTTTAGGCAGAGGAATCTGTATGTGCAAAGGTCTTGGGGTCAAAGCATATCTTACATGGTTGAAGAACACTGATGAAGCCAGAATTACTGCAGTGGAGAGAAACAGTAATAGACTAACAGGAGGTAAGAAGACGTTACTAGTTATACATTTGAGATACTTTTATCAGGCCTTCAAGGTCATGTACTCTAAATGAGATGAAAACTATTGACTGTTGAGCAGAGAATTGACAGGGTCCAACACACTTCAACAGAATCAAAAGAACATATAGGATAAAGAAAGCATGGGAGCTCTGTTATTGATGGGCTTGTACCTCTAGCTAACAAATTTTAACTGGGTGCGCTGTATAGCTATAGTTTAAATTTCATTTCAAATTGATAGTACATGGGAATGTACATACTCATGAAGGGCCTTCAAAAGTTTGAGAAAAATTCCATTTTATTTTAATTTCATTTCCCACACTTTTAGAAGCCTCCTTGTTTGGATAGTTATATATTTAGTGTAGCTAGGGCCAGATATTTTATTTCAAATAGTACATACAGTATAATATCGCATACAGCAGGCTCACAACAAAAGAGGAAAGTAGAATCTAATCTACTAGTTCCAACAGAAAGAATTCAATATAGGGGATTTACATCCAGGAGTCTGAAGATTGAAAACATGCAAAGAAGATGCTAAAGTACGCCCTACAATAATAATTGTAGGAAGCAACGACCAAGCACAAAACACAAATCCAAGCTCACTACCCTCGAGTTGATTCCAACTTTAGCAATGCTACAGGCCAGCCAGAGTAGAAATATCCCTGTGAGTTTCTGAGACTCTAACACTTTACAGTGTCAGAAAGGCCTCTCTTTGCCGTGTCGTGTGACTTAGAGTTTTGAACTGCTGACCTTGCAGTTAGAAGCCCAACATGTAACCACTCTTGGAAGACCAAATTAGAACTCATATCCTCAAATACTGAAATCCATGCAATTTTTACCTGCCTCTACTCTGAAGGTCATGAGCTCTTCGTTTTTTAATGTCCTCTGCCATTAGCCATCAGCCTTAATTTCATAGGAACTTTGTGCAGAACCAGACAAGTACTAGGGAAAAAATACACACCAAAACAATCAGAATTGGGTTGAACCCCGGTGGCATAGTGGTTGTGTGAGGGACTGCGGTCCACAGGGTTGGCGGTTCAAATCCAGCAGCAACTCTCCAGGAGCAAGTCTGGGCTTCCTACTCCCACCAGGGCAGTGATGCCCTCCCCCCAAAAAAAAATCAGAATTAAAGCAAAATTGCAGGTTGGATTTTACATGCATTTGCCCATCAAACCCCAGGAGTTAGCTCATAGAACTCAAAATAGAATATAACTGTCTTTATGTGTAGGCCAAAGGGAAGTAACCCACTGGTAAATCAAACAATGGTCTGGTAAGTTAGCACACAGAATACACACTGAACTACAGGAAACATGAAGTGGAAATGAGAAGTATAAGTGCTGTGGTGGTTACTCATTGAGCTGCACCGAAAGGTCCGTTAGTCAAAACCCCCAGCTTCCCCTGGGAAGGAAGACAGGCCTTTCTACTCCCATAAGCAGCTGTCATCTCCCAAATTCACAGGGGCGCTTCTACCCCTGTTCTGTAATGACCTATAATAATCAAATGATTCAATGGCAGTGACTTTGTTGTTGTTTGAGGTGGAAATCACACGATCCTCGACTATCTACCAAGACCGCTTCAACTAATCACCCTGTTTTGGTGGAAATAAAATCCAGAAGATTGGTTTGAAGACTAAGCTTTAGAGTCCTCATGAACTTGGCATTGGACTGCTATGTACAAGATGTGTGGTTGAAAGTCACTCACTGCTTGAGGGAGAAAGATGAAGATCACTTTGCTTCAAAGACGTCCAACTTCAGAAGCCCTATGTAGATAGGGACGACGATGTTCTGGTTACCATCCATTTTAGATGGTCAACTAAATTCTATTTGCATTACAGAATGTTCAGTGAGTCTGAGCATAATAAATGAGACCATACACACTAAAATTAATGCTGAACAAGATTAATATGTCAAATGACTTAGAAATAAGGAAGAAAGCATCGTTTGCTATAAAGTAAGAATAGAACTCATGTTTAAAGTAGAACTTGTATATTAAGCAACAGTACTCAATTTATACCCACAATTTTATCTTACATACTTGAAAATAGGTAAAATTATTCTGGTATACAGTTGGAATTTGTGCCCAGGTATGCAGAATTTCAAGTCCCAAAATGTTGTAAAGCCTGACTACTGACTTTAAGGTTTGCAGCTTGAATACACCAACAAACACTGTAGAACGGCCCGGTGACCTACTTTCCTAAAGATCACAAACAAAGGTTCTATTCTGCTTTTATAACTATTTAGAACTGTGGTTAGTCTGATTGATAAGAAATTGGTTTGCTTTGTTTTTTAAGACTCTGATCCTTCTCTCTCTCATTTTTAAAAATGTTATTCATTTTTATTTTTTAATTATTATATTATTTATTGAATATAACACATACAAGTAAAAACATGCCATATGTAGATGCTCAGCCCACCTCATGAAAACAGTGACAGTAACCCAGTGTGCATGGTGCATTATTCTACTACTTCCTCGTCATTGGCACAGAGTAGTGCTAACCAATGGAGCAGAAAAATGAGGAGACCCTGTTCCAATAGGGTGTCTCTCTTCTCTAAAGGCCCCACAGTGTGGAGGTGGGTTATAGGAAGGCAGGATTTTTCAGCCCACATTTCAGCCCCCAAACCTGATTCATAAACAGAGGGAAGCTGAGTGCTGGTTTGTGGGTAAGTGCAGTGCCAATGATTGTTCTGTGGTCTAGACCTTCTTTAATGTTCAGGGACCAACCAAGTACATACTCAAGTATATGCTGATCCGAATACCAGCAGAGGCACCTAATTTTGCCACAAAATTGCATTAAAATGTGCTGAAAAATTCAGCTTACTCAAGTATATATGGTATGTCTGGAAGGGAACCCTTAACGGAGAAGAAAGCCATGCTAGTGGTTGAGTATAGGGACACGGATCACTGAAGATGGCACATGAGGGGGTGAAGAAATACAAAATTTTACTGGGGAACAAATGGGGTCACTATGAGTCTATATCTGCTGTACAACATTGGTGCTTCCCCCCCTTATTTAATACAGAGCTTCAGAATTCTCCTTAAAAACTTACCACAGTATCCTCTACTTAAAAAAACCCAGAACAAAAAAATCTTAGCAATTTGTGAAAGAGGATGAGGGTGAAGTGGAGACCCAAAGCCCATCTGTAGACAACTGAACATCCCCTTACAGAAGGATCACACCGAAAAGACAAGCCAGTCAGGGTGCAGTGTAGCATCAATGAAGCATACAAGTTTCTTCTAATTCTTTAATGCTCCTCCACCACTATCATGATTCCAATTCTACCTTACAAATCCGGCTAGACCAGAGCATGTACACTGGTACAAATAACATCTGGAAACACAGGGAAAGGAGGACAGATAAATCCCTCGGGACCAATAAAGAAAGTAGCCATACAGGAGGGTAAAAGGAAGAGCAAGGGAGAAAGGGGGAACCAATCAAAATGTTCTACATATAACCCCCTCCCAGGGGGATGGATAAAAGAAAAGTGGGTGAAGGGAGACAGCAATTGGTGTAAGACTTGAAAAAAAAATAAGAATAATTTATAAATTATCAAGGGTTCATGAGGGTGGAATAAGGAGCTGATATCAAGGGCTCAAGTAGAAAGAAAATATTTTGAAAATGACAGTAACATAAGTACAAATGTGCTTGCCACAATTGATGTAGGTGTGGAGTGTGATTAAAAACCGTATGAACCCCCAATAAAATGATTTAGATAAAAACAAGAGCAAAACAAGTTCAAGTTAGCAAACCTGAAAAAATATCTAACTTTATCTTGCATTAATATAATTTTAATGAATACCCCTAATTACCACAGTATTAAGTGCCTATTTATATAGTTCTAAAATGAGTTTAGATTTCTGAAAGTGTAATAGATAGTATGAGTAAATGTATAAAATCAATGCACAATTTCTGTTTCAAGGGATTTCATCAAAATTCTTTCTTCATCTGTGAACAGTATCCCCTTCATAGAAACTGGACTCCAGTTGGAAATGATTAGTGGTTATTTATCCTTTCGGAGCATTAATGTGCCCATAGCTTGCTGTAGCAGTAAATGATCAAATGTTACATGGATAATGGCCTGAAATCAGCAACTTGTTTTCAGTACCCTGTAGCCACAAAGCTGACTTTTAAAAAATAATGGAATTGGCACATACTACTATCGAGGGGTTAGGAGTTGGGCTTCTAACAACAAAATCAGCTCCACGGGGAAAAAAATGAAGCTGTATGCTTCGGTAGAGATTTATAGTCTCAGAAATCGCTTACAGGGTCATCATTGACTACTTTATAGCAAGGAGTTTTATTTTTATCTATTTAAATGGAGCAACCCTGGTGACACAGTGGTTAAGCATTCAGTTTTAACTTAAGTTAAACAACAGTTCCAACCCACCTGCTAGTTCACAGGACAGTGATGTGACAGCATGCTTCCCTAAAGGCTATGGCCTTGGAAACTGTATAAGGAAGTTCTATGAAATCCTTAGTGTTGATATGATCATAATGGATTGCATTGTAAGGGCAATTAAGATGGATAAAGCCTAACATAAGACTTTATCAAATGTCCATATGTGAGAACAAAACACTGTATTCTTTGCATTTTAATTCTTTGCACCTCTTTCTTTAGCATTTTGATATTTCTTCTTTTATGATTGCTAGCCAGTTTTTAAATAATTTCATTGGGATCTCTTACAGCCTCATAACAATTCATTCATCCATTGTTTCAAGCGTATTTTTACATGTTGCCATTATCTTTTTCAAAACATTTTCTTTCTACTTGAGCCCTTGATGTCTACTCCTCATTTTTCCCTCCCTCCTATTCTTCCGTATTCCTGAGTCGTGATAAATTAATATTATTTTCATATCTTACACCATCCTCTGTCCCCCTTCACCCTTGTTTCTGTTGTTCATCAGCCTGGAGTTGGGGGGCGGGTCAATATGTCATCAATCATTGTGATCAGTACCTCCATTTCAGATAACCATTTGAGGTAGTCTGTATAACTTTGACAACAACAAGATAAATCAGTTGGTATCTTTATTCTAACATGGTAGTACAGATTAAGATACTTTTAAATATCTAGTTTTACTTCTGATCTTATCAAAATAATCTGTATATTTTAGATAAGAACTTTTCAGCTCCACAGCTTCATTTCTCATCTTCCTGGAGTGCTGAGTTCTGGCCAATCAGATCTATGTAGCCACATACAGAAATGAGGTTTATTACTTTTGGCAAATCTTCTCAACACCAATATGGCACTGACTTCCTTCATCTTGCTGTCTGATGTATACATTGATGGCTGGAACTCTTGCAACCATGGTGGACCCTGAGCCGATTTGGTGGCTAAAAGTCTCACATTGCAGAAAATACTACAGAAAGAACTTGTACGCGTCCTGACAGCCTTCAGCCCTTACTAGTGTTAGACTTCCCAAAGTCTACATTTTTTAGCCTCCAATTTTCAGCTGGTTTGCAACAAACCTCCTCCTAATGATATACGGATTAAAGGCCCATTTAAAAAATGTGTTAGCTTAATACAGACAAATAAATACTCACACACGTTAATCAAATGATTCTTCTTTTTCGGTAGTGACCAAGAAGATGAAATGGCAAAAACACTTCTTACATTCGGCCCTCTAGTGGTCATAGTGGATGCGGTGAGCTGGCAGGATTACCTGGGAGGCGTCATACAGCACCATTGCTCGAGTGGAGAAGCCAATCATGCAGTTCTTGTCACTGGCTTTGATAAAACAGGTATGTGCAGATTGCCTCCCAACTTGAAACTGATTGCTGAACGCTCGATCCCCACTTTCTTACCATGGTGTAATTTGAGCCTTCCCTACTTTTCAGTAGACTTCTAGATGTAAATGCAAATTCCTTCTTTATATTTCTGTGGACAGCTTGATTAAATGATGATAATCCGGGTTTAAACCCTAAACATTTTCCATCTTTGATGTTTGAGATAATTATTGGGAAAAAATCATGCTCATATTATCATACATCTTTAGGATTTCTACCCCCTAATGCCCTAGAAATGTCTGTCTCTTCTTTTTATGTAGCGCCCTCTTTAAGGGAAATTAATTTAAACATATACAAGGAGGCTTCAGAAAATTTGAGGAAAAATTCCATTATCTTTTCTTTTGCCCCCTGTACACTCTTACTACCAATGAGTATACTTGCACCAAAGGTGAATATTTATGTACTAATAACCTGTTCAAGCCTATATATAATTGTGGGTCTACTCTCACTGAACATTCTATTATATTTTATTTTAATTTTTCCACTTACATTTTGAAGCCCCCCCCTTTTGTTCCCGTCTAAATTGCCATGCCAAGAACAGTTTTGCAGAGTGATTTTTAAGTTAGAAATGCATTTTTATCCTTTTTCAGGGCTTCTTTATTTATCAAGAACCAAACTTTAAAAACACATATGCATTCATAAATATGAAGTATGAATGTTACAATGTTTGTTACCATCTTGTTTCATAGGAAGTATTCCATATTGGATCGTCCGGAACTCCTGGGGATCTTCCTGGGGAGTGGATGGCTATGCCCATGTAAAAATGGGAGCTAATATTTGTGGTAAGTAATAAATTTATATTGTTAAATCTAGACTAAACATCAAGAGAAACTCTTTGAGTATATTAAAATGATTAAATTGTCAGTTTATGACCAGGTTCCTGTACATTGACAATTGAGGATGATTTTAACAATAGCAATTTCCATCTTTTAATCAATTAATAACATTTAAAAATAGTTTTAAAGAGAAGCTATTGTCCATTTTCATGTTTTAAAATGGTTCCAGAAGAGGGATGTCTGATAGAACAAATGAAATATGATAAACACACCTTATAAAACACAATAATTTATCAGGGTTGTCGAACTCAAAATCTTGATAACCATCCTATTTTGGTGATGGTATATTTCCAGAAATGACTTTTAGTTCTAAATTTGAATTTTAAATCTGTGTATTCAATTTTATTTGCATGTTGTGCAGGTATTTAGCAAGATTATCAAGACTCACGCTTTCATTAGAATCAAAGTGGTTAAATATTAAAATTGTTCCTGAGCTGCTTATTTGTCCCTTGCCACATAGAAAATCTTAACACTGTGTCCACCAGAAAGAGAGACATAAACAAGCATAAAAAATACTGAATAACAAACTTGCTAAAATAAGAAAAAATTCGCCAGAAACTAGTTTACTATTTAAATTTGTAATTGAAGCTTTTTTTGTGTGTGTGGCATCACTGCCCTGGTGGGAGTAGGAAGCCTAGGCTTGCTCCTAGAGAGCTGCTGCTGGATTTGAACTGTCAACCCTGTGGGCTGCAGTTCCGCACACAGCCACTAGGCCACCAGGGCTCAGCCTAAAGTTTATTTTTACAACTTGGTTAAGTTTTCTAAAGTAAGCTACACCCAAGTTGATGTTGTATATTTAAGTAATCATTTAATATTTTGTTACAAATTATTCTAACATATAAGGTGGGGTAGAAAGGGGGAACCGATCACAAGGATCTACATAAAGCCCCCTGAGGGATGGACAGCAGAAAAGTGGGTGAGACTTCAGACAGTGTAAGATGTAACAAAATAATAATAATTTATAAGTTATCAAGGGTTCATGGAGGAAGGTGGGAGAGAAGGGAGGATAAAAATTGAGAAACTGATACCAAGGGTTCAAGTAGAAAACAAATGTTTTGAGAATGATGACAGCAACAAATGTACAAACGTGCTTGACGCAATGGATATATGCATGGATTCTGATAAGAGTTGTACGAGCCCCCAATAAATGATTTTTTTAATTTTTTAAAAAATTAAACCTTTCAGATTGTGAGAAGAATAAAAGGTCTGAAATATTTAAGTTTGATCTTTTGACTGTGAAAGAAGCTTCTCGGAAAACTCACTGCCATCAAGTCAATTACAAAAATTAAACTTTATGGAAAGGACCACTCACCATTGGGCTCTAGCAACCAACAGCAAACCATGCATAGTGTTCCTGTCTAATAGAGGGGCAGACAGCTGCAGTCAGAATGCCAGCAGCCATCGGCTGGCCCGGGCCTGTGCTGCCTGTGCTGCGCTGTGGCTAAGTCATCAGACTTCCTGAATCCTCTCGGTTGAGCAATCAATTATTTTTGGTTTGCTCGTCGGTTGTGTTTCTTTTTCGTTAATGAGAGGCTTTGAAGTATCGTTTCCTTTGGGGGATTTTATTCACCAGCCATAGCTCATCTGGTTTACAAGAATGGCTGACTTGACACTTGACACTTCTCTATAGGACTAGAAAATTTAGTTGCAAAACAAAAACACCCGTCGTGACTCCACTGGAGAACAGGGTGCCATCTCTCTCTGTAATATTATGCCTTAGAAACCGGCAGCAGCTACATGGAGGAAAGACTGGGCTGGGATTTCCCCTCCCAGTAGCAGGTACTGTCTCAGAAATCCACAGGGGTCACAGTGTGTCAGCATTAACTCCACGGCAGGGAGAGTTTTTAGAAACCTTGAGACTGCTGTGTTCTTTTTTGTGGGCGTTAAAATCAACCCAAGGATGCCCAACAGACAAGTAACCACTGTCTAATTACCTCATACAGTTGATCCGTTGAATGACATCTAAAGAGGGCATAGCCTCATATTAATAATTTCTTTTTTTATTTCCCCCCGTTTAGGTATTGCAGAGAGTGTTTCCACTGTATATGTGTGATATCTGAGGCCTTTCAAGGGACAGTTACAAAAATTAAACTTTTTATAATGGAGACATCATTGGAAAGTATCATTCACCCTTGGGCTTCAGCAATCAGTAGCAAAGAATCCCAGGACCCACTATACAGTGATCGTGCGAGGATGAACAGGTGCAGTCAGAATGCAGCAGCCGTAGGCTGGCCCGGGGCCTGTGCTGCACTGTTACCATTGTGACTAAGTCATGAGGCTTCTTGAATCTTCTCGGTTAAGCAATCAGTTATTTTTGGTTTGCTCATCGATTGTGTTTCTTTTTTTAATGAGAAACTTTGAAGTATTCCCCTTTGGGGGATTTTATTCACCAGCCTTAGGCCACCTCATATACAAGAATGGCCAACCTCAAATTGTATGTGCCTTTCAGGTATGGTAGCGGGCTACAAGATGGAATATTATAAAAATTGTGAAATATCTATTGCCTTGACTCAAGCAAATGTTGATAGCCCCTTGTACTGCTAAGAGATCATGTGGAAGGAAATAAAAGTATAAAATGGCATTTTCAGAAGAACAGTTCACTGAATTGCAATTATTGACCGAGATGGCAACTATCTGATGAAGAACTAAAACTCACATTGCTTGAAAAATTTCAAAGTCAACAGGGATCCAATAGAGTTTATTTTTTACTGTGTTTTTTCCTGGCCTGGAGAATGAACTATTTCTTACTCTTCACTGAATAATGTGCACTTTTTGTTAGGGTTTTGTGTTCGTGATTAAAGAACCAGGTTCGTTTTCTATTTCTATCCTCTAGCTGTTCCTTAGAGAGGTACGAGGGGCGCCTCTGCTCTCAGACTTTGCCAGCACAAGCAGCTCACCTGTATGATCTGCTCGCCGTCATTTGGCACTACCTCTTTTAAGATCCAAGCAGGCATGGTGGCACAGTGGTTAAGTGAAATAAAATACTTCGTTGTTAATCAAAAGGCTCGGAGCTTGATCCTGCCACCTATCCGGGTAGAAAGATGTGCCTTGTGATGCCAGCTGATTTATAGCCTTGGAAGTCTGATGGGTCAGTTACACTCTCACCTCATCATGCGAGGTGTGGGAATCAGCTGGTTGGAATTGGGCTTGGTTTTCATTTTATCTTTTAAGATCTGGTCCCTTTGTCTGGCACAGGTGAAATTGGACACTGCAGTTTAGTTAATAAACACAAGTGAGTGCATGTTGGCATAACTCAGTTATCCTAAGCTGCTGCATATCTTGCTTACTGATTAAACATTCCCTGAGTGTCAGCGACCTTTCAGATTCCTACTTAGTTACCCAGTCTGTGTTTTCTCTTGCCTTGTTAATTCCATGTTATTTCTAGTTACTAAACTATGCCAGCAGAGTCTCTAGCTTTCTCAATAGCGATCAATAATTTTGTGTGCCTGAAAGGATATTTTGTGCTGTTCGTGTTAGGGAAACCTTGCCTTTCAGGCATGGCAGAGCAAATATTCCAGAGCAAAAGATCTGATCTGCTTTATTATAAGTACAACCACACTGGATGTGTTAATATAAAAGAATTATAACTATTCAAATGTGAATAGGTTTTCCCAAAAGTTCATGGTTGATTTTTAATGTAGACAATCTTTATCCCTATTATTAGGAAAAGAAAATTAAGGGCAAATTGCCATATCTTTTTCCTTATACCAACCAGCAGCATTCTCAAAAGAATGTGTCAGCTCAGCATTTGGTAAGTCCCCGGAAAACAAATATTAGCATTTTAATTAATGAATACCCAAATCGCCCATACTTCTATGCCAGCAAAGAAGTATATCTTGGTTATTCTAATTTCTGATGGATAGATGTAAGAGCTTTCCTGTGGAATTCTTTGTTCAGTTACTGACTTTCTTTTGTAGTGCTTTTTCAATTATTAGAGGATTTTAAAAATTTCAAACTGATTAATACTAGCTACTATTTCACATTTTGACATTTACAATCAAACTGATTATATTATCCAGGAGTGAAAACATGTCTGTCCAAAGTGTATGACTTAAAAGTTATCAGCTCAAATGTTAATATACTTTAATATGCTATTTAATATAATTCATATAGGACATTTAAATCTTTTCCATAAAATCTACATACCTTAAATACTTGTGTATAAACTAAGTTTTTCAGCACAGTTTTTATGCAGTTTTTGTGGTAAAATTAGGTGCCTCAGATGATATTCAGGTCAGCTTATACTCAAGTATATTTGGTATCTAATTTTGGTTTTCCCCACAGACACCTTAACCTGAATATTTCCAAAATCTTATCTATCATCTCTTCCATTCCCACCAAAGGACTGGAAGTGAGAGAGAAGCTCCCTTAGTCTCTATTTCAGTTGTTAGTAGCATCAGCATTATGTAGCCATCTATATAAGTTGGAGAAAATCTTAGATATTTAATCAGGCCAGCTGTAAATCTATAATTATTACTAAATGGTATCTCACCTCTCCATTTTGTTGTTTGTTATGTTTTGTTTTCTGGTAAGATTTATTCATAGCATCATTGAGGTTATTTCCGAGTGTTTATCCTTCGGATGCATTTTAAAGAACTGGAGTAAATTTGGCTCTGGTCCACTAAAGAATAAGAAAATCATCTGGTGTAGCACAGCCTGGTCCAGCACTATACGAGGGACTGCTAGACTGGGTTCTCGAGAGAAAAACAAAACTAGGTCACCTCCATCAGTAGAGAAGCTTATACTGAGAAAGGAATTTATCACAAGAGAACAGCCTGCACAGAAAGAAAAAGACCCCGTCTAACTTATTTCACGGGTCCCATGTGCTAGAGGTGCTTTCCAACTCCCACAAGCACAGCGACTGCTAGCCCAAGTTGCAGCAGGTAGAAGGGTGTGCTGTGGTGGAGGCCTGCGGATGCTGTGTAAGGACGGGAGGGAGGACTTGTCAGCACAGCACGGCGATTCAAGTGGGCAGGATCTGGTAGCAACCCGTGCAGTCCAGGCAAGAAGGGAAGAAGAAAAAAAGCACTCCTCCACAGTCTAATCGAGGGAACCCCACCATTCCCTGCACCTTCCTCAACCCTTCCCCACCAAAAAGCAAGATCCGCGAGAAGGTTGCAAAACTACCAGGTGCTCTGTGGGAGAAAGATGGAACGTTCTACTCCAGAAACAGTGACAGCCTGGGGGAACCCCCCGGAGCAGTTATGCCTGCCCTCTAGGGTCCCTGTGAGAATCAACTTGATGACAGTGAGTTTTGTTTTGATTTTTTTGTATTGGGTATCTTATGGAAATTAGCCCCTACACTCTGGATCCTCAAATTGAAACCAGATGAGGTCACAGCCACACAGCTTATAGTAAAGGAGGTTGAATATGATGATTGGCAAATTGAAGGACAGCTTTTAGAGATCTAACTACGGCCTGATATTGTGCGATCCAGAATCAATATCACTCAAAATAAGAAACCTCAAAATTAATCCACAAATTGGTAAGTAAGTACTGAAATTTTGGACTTTTAAGATACTGCCATTTCATTTTAATACTCCAGTGCTGCCAGTAAAGGAGAAGGATAGTGTGGGAATAGGCCTGGCATGTAGGGAAGTGAGGGAGACAGCCACTTTCAACAGTGCACACACGCTCCAGAGCCCTGGCTCAATGATGCAGATCTAACTTTAATACAGCTTTCGCAAGGCTTATGTGAGTTTCATTGACCAATCAGATCAAACTTCCTGGCTTCCAAACATATCTTTACATGGTCATGGGTTTGCAGCATGAAAAATGACTAGTTCACACTATGGGCTATGTAAATGAGGTGTTACCAGCCGAATTATGTAAACGAAGTGTGGCTGGCTGAGCCCGCCATCCAATCACATTACAGAATTTTACCATCCAATCATTACAGGATCTTAGCTGTTACTATGGGGAAGTTGGAAGTATTCTGATAGGCTGTGTCTCAGAGGTTTAAAGCGGAAGGCTGTCAGATGACCTGCACTGGGGTCTTATTTCAAGCACCGGTGCCAGCTACCTAAAGGTGTGGGTACCCAGCGGCTTCAAGACTGCTCCAGAAGATGCAGCAACATCCTGAGCCTTCTATGCCTTTTGCCCAGATCCACAGGTCTTGCCAAGAACACTCCCCCACAGGATAGAACATAATAGTTTGTCGAAGATCTGGAAGGCATCAACTAGGAAACAACCATGATTTATTCTGTTGTAGCCAACCCCTATATCTTGTTTCCCAATTTTTCACTTATTTGGCCCTCCTGAAAGCTATCAACATCTTTCCAAAGTAATAATGGAACACCTTTTAGTGGATAAGTTTCCCACATCTCACTCACTGCCAATGAGTCCGTGCTGACTTATAGTGAGCATAGACAACAGGGTTGAACTTCCCCTTTGTGTAGAAAACCCTGTCTTTCTTTCAAGGAGCATCTGGTGACTTTGAACAGTCAAGTTTGCAGATCACAGCCAAACACATAAGCACTATGCAACAGAGCACCCAAGTCACCTAAGTAGTCACCATTTAATGAAAATAAACTGAAGGTTCCATAATGTCTAGCAATAGGAATAGTTGAATGGATACGTAGGACTATTGGAACACCATGTTATATCAAGAAATTCAATTAGGGCGGACGCAAGTCCTTCCCATAAGAAAGTTAAAGCCACTTTGAACTTGGATTCAAGAGACCTTTTCTCTAAAATCATTATGCCTGAGATGATAGAGGCAGCAATGCAACCACAGAAGTGTGTGTGTGTGTGTGTGTGTGTAAAACTATTTGCATATAGAGAGAGAAATGTCAGCCAACCACTATTTACAACTGGCAAGCAAAGCCAGATTATCTTAATGGGTAGGGTCAAAGCATCCTAATACCTTTAAAGGTTCTCGTGCCTACAACCAAACTGGGAAGTTGGGTTTTTGTTCAAGTTTGAGATGCAAAAGCCCTTGAAGAAAAACAAGACACCCACAGAACCACATGATGCATTGATGTGAGTGTACACTACAGCTAAGATTAAGAATGCACCACACCCAGAAGGAACCAGTGTCCACTCCTGCTTTAGATCAGCAAACACCCAAAGAATCATACCAACCCTTTGAGATGAACTAAAATCTATGTTTCAAAAGACTCCTGCATATTAGAAAGTATGAATGATAAAAATTGGGGGTTCATATCATAACGATTGGTGCCAATTCTTCCTAAGGGGTTTAATCACGGAGCCCTCATCTCATGGCATAGTGGTTAAGCCTTGGCTTGTGAGCTGCGGTCAGCAATTCAAAATCACCAGCAACTCCAAGGGAGAAAGACGGGGCTCTTTTCTCCTACAAACAGTTATAGTCTCAGAAGCCCAGAGGCGGTGGTTATGAGTCAGCCATGGCTCATTGGCAGTGAGAGAGATGAGTTTTTGTCTAATTATCTTATGGCATTCTGAAGGATCACTTGTTTTGTTATAATGAAAGGCATAATCCTTTTCTTATAGTCTACTCTGTGCCTTGGAAGTGTCCTCTTGAAATAGTGTTCTTTTCGTGTTCCCTAAAAGGATTCTTGGTGGCATAATGGATTGTGTGATTGGGTTACTCACCACAAGGACAGCAGATGGAAGCCACCAGTCAACTTTCTATTCCCATGGGCTCACATAATCATGACTCCCACAGTCTCACTCTATCATACAAAGTCACTGTAAGTTGACTTATTGTTTGGTTTGTTAAATTCCCAAAATAATGGCATAAAAAGAAAGCACAAATATTTTTGAATTTTTCATATACCTCCAGGTTCAATACCATTGGGGATGAGCAACTAAACTTAGTGTCCAGTATTCCCAAATAGCTGATACTCCAGAAAACAATACTCATCTATTATAAGTTGGTCAATCTGACTTCAGCCCTGCAAGCATTTCTATTTGTTCCCTCAAGGCATGCAGAACAGACACCATTTCAACTACCCCTGTGCCCATTCAATCTGTTGCACCATGAAAACATCCTGATTTTTGCTCAGTGCTCCTATTTTAAAGTGTCTTCTGCTCAACTGAAAATAAGAGGAAGTGAGACACATTTCAAACACCATAATACTGCTAGATGGCATAGTTAAGACACTACCTTGTTTGTATAATTTCCCTTTTAAGGGTTCAAGGAAGCTCAAAGAAAAGGCTAAAGATGAAGAGCTTTTTAATATTAAAACAACCACCTTATGCTTGCCCACCTAAGGTCTACTTGTACTTTTGAGGATCAATTGTCAAATCAGGATTGGAGGAAGGATTATTAAGAATCTGTGATATGAAGATGACACAACCTTGCTGGCCAAAAAGAAGACTTGACACACTTGCTGGATTGCCACTCAATATACAAAAAACCCAAATTCTCACAACTGGACCAATTGGTAGCATCATAAGATTGATGTGAAGGATTTTATTTTGCTATAATCCACAATCAATATATGAAAGAAGCAGTAGGAGATCAAAGACATGACATTGGGAAAATCTGCTGCACAAGACTTCTTTAAAGTGTTGAAGAGCCAGTATATCACTTTGAAGACTGAGGTTCACCTAACCCAAGCTGTGGTAATTTCTTCTTTGTGGTAATGCCTTCTTTGTGGCAATGCTGTGGTAATAATGCCTTCTTTGCATGTTGTTATATTCAATGTTGGATATTGAATGAGGAAGATCAAAGGAGAATCAACACATTTGAATTATTGTGTTGGTGAAAAAGGTTGAAAGTACCATGCATTGCTAAAAGGACAAACAACTCTCTTGGAATAAGTAATGGGCAGAATCCTCCTTAGAGACGTCATCTTACATAACTCCAGACATGTTGACAGCTGAGACAAGTCCCATAAAATTCATGTCTAATCAAGATTCTTAAATTTATTAAGTAGAGGGAAATAAAAAAAAGGAAAGGAAGATCCTTGATGAAGTCAATTGATATGGTGGCTGCACCCCTGGACTCAAACATAAAAACAATTTTAGGAATGGCATTGAACCAGAGAATATGTCCTTCTGTATACATAGTGTTACGTTGGGTCTCAGTCCACTAAAAAACAGTCATATTTACCGTACAGAAGGGAAGAAATAAATAAATGATACCATGAGGAAGATGCATTTCTTCTAAGACTGCAAAACACTTCGTATATGTTGCATATGTTGAAGAAGTCTGTATTATCTAATGTGAAAAACCAAAAGCTTGTAAGTCTCAGATAGATAGAGAGCATCACTGCCCTCCAGTTGATTGTGACTCAGAGTAACCCTACAAGAATCAGGGGCGGCTGAGCCCCAATGGCGTAGTGGTTGAGTGCGGGACTGCAGCCCACTTGTTTGGTGGTTCAAATCCAGCAGCAGCTCTCCAGGAGAAAGGCTGGACCTCCCACTCCCACCAGACAGCAGTGATGTTCCCCCTCCCCCCCCCAAAAAAAAGAATCGGGCTTGAGAGGAATTACTGAAACTCAAAGGAAAGATGTGCATGATAGTGGGGTAAGAAAAAAGGTAAAAGAAATAGAGGAAGGAACTGAGAGGCAAAGGACATCCACAGAGGTCTAAATACAGGCATAGACATAGATGAATATAATGATGGCAACGTAGATCTACGTGCATATACTTATAGGGGTAGCATCAAAGTACCAGGTGGACATTGAACCTCCATTCATGTACTTCCTCAATACAGAACACTTTGTTCTATTAAATTGGCATTCTTGATTCAATCACTGAAGACAAATGTGTGCACAACCAAAGGTGGTGAAGAAAGCTAATGGTGTCCAGCTCTCAAAGATATAGCATCTGGGGTCTTAAAGGCTGGAAAGTAAATAAGCAGCCATCTGGCTCAGAAGCAACAAAGTCCACATGAAAGAAGCATGCCAGCCTGTGTGACCAGGAGAGGGTCAAGGGAATCAGCAGTCATCAAAGAGCAAATATATCATTGCATGCCCACCTTCCTGATATGATCGCTGAAGATAAAAGGTGTGCATAAGCATATGTGAAGAAAGCTGATGGTGCCTGGCTATCAAAAGATATGGTATCTGGGGTTTTAAAGGCTTGAAGATGAATAAGCAGCCATCTAGCTCACAAGCTACAAAGTCCACATAGGAGAAGCACACCAGCAGTGTGACCATGAGATGTTGAAGGGATCAG
Organism: Nesogale talazaci; assembly: GCA_004026705.1. NCBI lineage: Eukaryota > Metazoa > Chordata > Mammalia > Afrosoricida > Tenrecidae > Nesogale > Nesogale talazaci. Next base: position 53,652 of record PVJH01012790.1, read on the forward strand.
GTATCAGGCATCAAAGAACTGAAAATTATATCATTATAAATGATGGGGAGCGCAGATTGGGGATCCAGAGTCCATCTGCAAACCAAGCGACATCTCTTTACAGAAGGGTTTGGGGGAAGAGACAAGCCAGTCAGGGTGCAGTGTAGCAACAATGAAATATACAACTTTCCTCTAGTTCTTAAATGATTCCTCCCACCAACCATGATGATCTGAATTCTATCTTACAAATCCGCTTAGACCATAGTATGTATATTGGTACATATAGGAACTGGAAACATGGGGAATCCAGGACAGACGATCCCTTTAGGACCAATGGTGAAAGGAGTGATACCAGGGGAGTGGCGGGTAGGTGGAGTAGAAAGGGAGAATCAATTTCAGGGATCTACATATAACCTCCCTGCTGTATGGACAACAGGGATGTGGGTGAAGGAAGACATCAGACTGTACAATATGACAAAATAATAATCTATAAATTATCAAGGGCTTATAAGGGAGGTGGAAGCGAGGAGGGAGTGGGGAAAGAGGAGCTAATACCAAGGGCTTAAATAGAAAAGAAGTTTCGAGATGGATGATGGTAACAAGTGTACAAATGTGCTTTGCATACAATGGATGTATGTACAGATTGTGATAAGAATTGTATGAGCCCCCAATAGAATGATTTGGAAAAAAGATGGCCACCCAAATTTTTATTTAGTTATTATATTTGTGGGCTATGTTTTTTTTATCCTTTTGTTTTCAACCTATTTGGTTTTAAGGTGTTTTGCTTATAAACAGTATATAGTTAAATCATGCCTTATTATCTTTTAAAATTCATGTTGGACTCAGTCTTTTCGATGAAGCATTGAATGTATTTTATAGTTTCTGTTATTATAAGAAGTGACATAAAAATTTTAAGAACCTGTAGCTTTAATGGAAAAAATTCTCTGGACCAGAATAAGTAATTAGTATTAAAAGACCCAGGGTTTTCACTCATGCTTACTATTTCAAAACCAGTTCTTTGAATACTTGTCTCTGTATTTTCCCAGTTTAACCACCATCTGATATTATGTATATGCATACATAAGTACAAAAGTAATGTAAACAGAATTGTAGAGAATTGCTGCTCACCCCACCTCTACAAATTGGAGCTAGGGAAAGAGCTCCATTGTACTTCTGTACATCCAAAATAACTGGAGAATGGCTCAGCATAAGGAAAGAATTCATCTGAGGGAGAAAGATGACACTGTCTATCCATATAAAGATTTAAGAAACCCAAAGGTATCCTCTAAGATCCATATGAGTCTGAATCAGCTTACAGGCAGTGAGCTTGGTCTTGAAGTTAGATAAAATTGAAATCACCAAACATTTCAGCAATTAAGAGTAATATTTCAAAAACAATACATGACAAAAGACTGATTTTTATTATTTATAAAATTTAAATAGAATAAAAGTCACTGTATAAAATAATTTTATTGCATAAAATATTGATTTACCTGGGTTAGAATCATAAAGTTTGAAACAAAAGTTACTATATTAAGGGAATAAGAGAATCAGGAGAATTAAATTTTAATAGAATAAAGCTTTATGTACAATGTTATGATCCACCCGAATTGTTTCTGATCTTAATCTTATCTCAAATTGGATTCTATTTGATCAGAACATCACAGTGCTTCAGTATATACATACATAGTCAGTATATGTATTTCTGTATATTAGGCATATTTACTCGTGAAAATGTAGAGAAAGCTTCATACAGCATGACATACTTGCTCTTCATCGTTTTTGCAGATTATTTTAATCTGACTCATCACTGCTGAAGTAAGAGCTGTCACAATATTCCGCTGTGTAGAGAAACTTATGAATGATTGGGTTCATCTTCGGTATCCAATGTCTTGGAACCAGATACGTTGAAAGATTAAATAGATCTACAAACACCTTGTACCTGTCACTGGAAAAGGGTACAAATACAGACATTTTAGATTCATCAACAGGAAATACCTACATTTATATTTAAAATGCTCTGTCCAAGATTACAACACGTTTCCTGAGTGATTGATAGTCAATGTTATATTAAGTGTTATACATTTATACATATATGTAGGTGATGCAACGGCTAAGTGTATTCAGGTCCTTACAAAAGCTCAATAGTTCAAACCCACCCAATGTCTCCAAGGGAGAAATATCTGGCACTCAGCTTCCACCAAGAATCCAGCAAGAAAGCTCAGCACTGTGGAACAGCTTCACTGTAATATGGAGTTGCTATGAGTTGAACTGAATGATGTGATATTAGTATTAAGCGTGTCTTTTTTATTATTCCATCTCTAAAGTCCATGCCTATATAAAAGCATTCTGCGTTGGCTGGATATAGCCCAGTTTTATCTTTCTTAGAACCTAGAGTTATATTATTGTCATGCTGCTAGGAGAGATAAGAGTGTCTGCATTATCTGATTGTATATGAGCTTAAAGCATATACATGTCTGAATTGTTCGTTGAGGAATATTTTCCAACAGTAAAGTTTAAGAACAGTTGCCCTGAGATATTAAAACACTGAAAAAGTCTTATATTAATAATGCATATCTATAAAAGTTTTTAAGATTGCTTTTGTGTTCGACAGTCAATAGTTTAAAAAAATATCCAGTCTTATAGAGTCTTATAGAGTAAGAACATTCTCTTTCAACTAGATCTAGGTTCAAACCTTTATCTCACCGTATACAATCACTGTGGACTGAGATTCATTTTTTAAAACTTTCCTTTTAAAGCAAAGTACCTTAATAGCAACTATAATTCCTTCTTTCCTGACCTGACGGTCAAGTCAGATGAGGCTACATTGGAAATACTCCCTTTTTGGTAATTATTCCCACTACCATTCCTAGGCTTATTTTTGTGCTGTTGCATTCTATTTCATGTGTCTTTCAGAGAAAAAAAAACAGGTAAATATGGCAAAAATTCAAATTAGTGAATTAAAAACAGTAAATGTAGAGTACCTTCTCGAAGTTAAAATAAATCTGGTGAACATTAAAGCTAATGAATTTTTTAAAATCAGTAAATCGGTGCTAAGACAGGAATGAAAATTATGTGAATATTCTAAATATGAATATTTAGCTCCTTGTTGAGCTGATGTTGCTTTCCCTAGGGGACAGGAAAACTTTTGCAATATGCCTCAATGTCTCTCCCTTCCTTCCACTAAATCTGTCTGTCTGGCTGTCATTTTATGAAGATTAAACAAAATGTTGAATGAAGATATCCTAGAAAGCATTCTAGCAGGTTTGATATCATAGGTTGATAGCTCAATATATGCTGAACACTGTTGGCAAGTGGTTACTAAACAGAAGGTTGGTGCTCTGAACCAACCAATCAGCAGCTCTGTGGCAAAAAGGTGTGGCTGTTGTCTTTCACCAAGTGATACAGTCTGAGACACCCTGAAGGGCAAGTCTACTCTGTCCTGTAGGTCACTGAGGGTGAGAACCCGCTCCACTGAGATGGCTTTAATTTTGGCTACATCTGAACACTATGGAAATGTTATGTTAGTATGCAGAGAGAAGTAGTTTTTGTAATAATATAAAATAGTCATATCAGGAAACAACATATGAGGAATTATTTAGATGGGCTATTCAAGTCATTGTGAGAATAGTAATGAAATTTAATGATAGAAGTTTTAGTCTAATCAAGTTCTTAGTCGAATGAATAGAAGACATTTCTGCCTAGATGTAACCAATATTGACTCCTCAATTTTTTCACAGATCATTCAGCCATTGTTCAGGTCAAATGATGAACTTTAGCAATGAATGGTTTCGTGTAATTTGTTTCAATGGTTCAAATTTATAACAAAGAGCAGAAGCAGCAACAAAATGTTGCCATATCATGTACAATTCGTGACCACTCCTGTATGTCAAAATATAACACTGCCATTTTAGGTTCTCAGTGATTGGCTTTATTTTTATTTTTATTTTTGCAACTGGACCACTAGGTCTTTCTTCCAAAGTGTCTCTGGGAGTACTTGACCTCCCAACCTGTTTCTTAGCAGAGGAGAGCAGTAACCGTGCAGATTGGTCAGAAATTTCCTCACATCTTAAAATCAAACTCACTGCCATCAAGTTGATGCCAACGCATATTGATGCTTTGAATCAACTCGTGGAAGAACTGCACCTGTGAATTTCCTAAACTATAACTCATTATAGGAGTAGAAAGTCCCATATCTTCCCCAAGGAGTGGCTGGAGGTGTGAAACCTGACCAAGGCTTAACCACTATACCAAAAAAGATCCTGTAGCATCTTCATTGAATTGTAAATGTCTTTAGAAGTTCAGATAAGAGGAAATACAAATGACTTTTCTCTGGAAAATGCTGGATTGTATGGGGGGAGAGGGGGCAATTGGTGACTCTTCGCAAGACGAAAGGGGTGGGCGTCCATGTCTTACCTCACAGTTGAGCGCAGATACTGGTAGCCTGAGGACCCCCCAGTGCCAGCTTTGCTGCCCAGCATTCTGTGAACCATGCACACGTGGTTATCTAAGGAAACACACACGTTATTCCATGGAGAGTGTTCTGTCATGAGTTCCTAGATATTCTCAAAACAAGGCACTGTGGTGACTTTTGCTCCTGAACAAAAGCCAACCCCTTATCAAGCAGTCATATGGAAGGTTCGTGAGGGAGAGGTGGATGAACTTGTGAACATACCCGGGGTCTCACTCGATTCCGGTCGTGTGCACTTTACTCCATCCCACATTGCATTGAGCCTGTGAGCACAATTGGGCAAAGCAGACTACCTCAAGACTTTATGGAGCCCTGAGCGCTTTTGCAATGCCTTCCTCAAATAAAAACGAATAAATAATTGTATTTTGCCACTGCATTGGCATAAAAGCAAGGATATTCATATCAAATGTGAGCACTGCATCACTTTGACCTAAAATTCATTTTCTTCTTCCTGATTTAAAACACACTTAAAGAACTCATGGTTCCTCAAGCATATTGTGCGCTCCAGAAACTGGGTCTATTGTATTAACAGATTATGTCTTTGAAATTTCAGGCTGGTTTTTAAAAGGTGGGGAGGTGACCAAAGACAACTCAGCAACCCATAGTAGAAATGAAAGCAAATAGAAAGGAAAGGGAAATGACAGTGTGGTGGGCTAGTGGGGACAGGTGGAGGAGAGGGGGACTCACATCTCCACTTGGTCATGAGTGAGTCTATATCCATGAGTGAAGTCAGCAGCTGAAAAGGGACCTGGAACCTAGGCTCTTCCCTAAAGGGATGGGAAAATCCATTCAGACAAATGCAAAGTGTTAGGAAGAACATGCATTTTATACTTAGTCCTTGTTGCCGCTTTGGTCCTGGGCAGTTTTAGATGACCACACACAGCACAGATTATCAATTGAAAGGCAGACATATGCTTTTCCAGTCAGCAATAATCAAACACCAAGACAAAGAATTTTTTTATTACCTATCTCATTTTCCCCCTCCTTATTTATGCAATGTTCAACTCCCTTGGTATACTTGAAGTTTAGGACAAAAAAGCTTGAATAGTTGACCTTTAGGAAGAGTTTGGGAACATGACAAAATTATTTTATGTTGCCATATTGAAGAAATCTATTAGAGGGGATAAAATAAATAAATTCAATGAAGGGAAAATTATCCAGTAGACAGTTATCTGAAGCCTTTTTTTCTAATGTGCTATCCATGTTCCCTAATAGTGAAACCAAAATGAAACTTTCACACCTGTGGAGTATATGGACATTTGAGATATAGCTCAAACACTTTAAATGAGAAAAGAATTTTATATGAGATTCCTAATAAATAACACTAAGGATTATTAGGTGATTTCCCTTTATCCACAAAAGCCAAAACCTCACAATATGATTGAAAGATGAAATATATTTTGTGACAGAGTTTCTGAGACAAAACAAGCATGAACTCATTAGGACCGTGGTTCTCAAAATAAACCCCAAACCAAATGCCACTGAATCCATTCTAACCCACTAAACCAAAACTCACTGCAGTTCAGTCAAAGTAATTCGTAATGAGTCTATAGGAGGGGGTAGAACTGCCGAGACGGTGTGTGTGTGTGGGGGGGGGGGGTAGGGAGTATGTTCCAAGACTAACTCGTTAAGGAGATAGAAAGACTTGTCTTTCTTCTGAAGAGCAACTGGTTGCTTTGAACTGTTGACTTCCAAGTTAGCAACCCACAGACTAATCACTGCTCCACTAGAGAAAAAAGAAAGCAACCTCATTTTTCTTTCATGGAGTGGCTCGTGGGCTTGAACTGCTTACCTTGTGGCTAGCAACCCAATGTGTGACCCAGAGTGCAAGCAGGACTCCGTGTTACAGGATACTGTGGAGAATTTCATTAAAAGGATATCTAATGAATGCATTTTTTTCAACCTAATATAGGGCTATAGTTGCAACCTTTCTGTTTCCTCTTAAAACTAAAGGATGGTAATAAACTATGGATGCATCTTATAAAATTTATACTTATGGCATTAGCTATGATTTCATATTCAATTTCAACGTTTGCATCCCTTCTTCTGCTTGGCTTTTACCTGTAAAAATATATCATCAGTGCCCCCTGAAGTGCTCGGTATGACAGCCGTCTTTCACCTGCAGAATACATAGTATCTTCATTTAATACAATCACTTATTCATTTTGGCAACATTATCTTAAACAATTGAATGCCTTATTTCATTTAGAAAACAACAGGACTTTATTTTTAATTGCCATTCTCAATTTTCATTTGAAAACTTATAATTCTGATATTTTATTTTAAATGCAACCTCTATCTCTAAGGAACCCTGGTGACATGATGGTCTACTAATTGAATTGTTAACCATGAGTCAACAATTCAAACCCATCAGCTGCTACATAAGTGTTGAGTTTGTCCAGTTTTGTAAAGGCTTAAAGATGCAAAAAAAAAACTAAAGTGGGCAATTCTATTCTTGCCTATAAGATTGCTATAATTCAGAGTTCACTTGATGGCAGTGAGTTCATAGTTTTGGGATAAATCTATATCTGATAACAACAACAATGATTAAAATGTTATTTATATGTAATATGAATAAAATGTTAATGTATATATAATATGATGTAATAAATACTTAGGGAACAAAGTTCGCTTGCAAAGATATTTTCCCTAATTGCCTGAGATAATTTAAAGAGTTTTTCTAATTCACTTATATAAAGTTATATAGTTTTATAGTTTGCTTGGCTTCAAAGTACATAAATATTGCCTAAAATCATATCCATGCTCTTAGAAACACTTTTATATCTAGTTGCAGAAAAATTACACTTCACTTCTTACCTGTTTTTTAGTCTGTTTTAACCTACCTACAGTGCAAACAACTTGAGCACTTCTATGTTTCAACCCACCAACAGAAAAGTCCCAGCAGCCTATGGAACGAAGTTAGGACTTTTTCACAATTATATGTACCCCCAAATATTAGGCAAATGTTAGTAACCATTTACCAGCATCTGGTGTGGAAGTCATAAATTAGTTATTATCCCTAAAGACTCCAGATATCAGAGAACTTTGTCTCTTTCACAAAAGATAGGGCTGATTCCTTGCTGTTAGGACAATGGGCCGTTTCCTTCTTCTGAAGTCTGGCAGGCAGGTTCACACACTGTGGTTAAATGATCTCTCCTAGTCTAACCTGCTTAGCCACATCCAGGAGTTTGGGGTCTTTCCTTGTCACATGGGACCTGATACCTCCTTCTCCTATAGCATGTGCCTATAGCATAACCCCTTTCAGTGACATGTGTCCTTGCCTGAAATTAGAGGCCTTGCATTGACTCCAAAGGATATGGATATATGTGTGTGTGTATGTGTATATATATATATATATATATATATATATGGCTTGAGAGAATAAAGAAACTAGCTCCCTCTCTCTCCCTCTGCTATCATTAAATGTGTCTGACTCTATTATTTCTCTCTCATGCTTTCTATGACTTTACTATAATAATTCATAATTATCGTCATACAACTGCGCCTGCTCGACCTGGTGACGTTATGTTGAGGCTGGATTTCCTCTGATAGCAACCTGCTTCCATGATGACTGCAACCAAGAAAACCCTGATATCGCTTTATTCTGAAATGTGTGAATCACCATGAGTTGGAATTGACACAGCACTGTCTAATATTAGCGATAACAATCAAAGTCTAAATAGATACTCGTTCTGGTCAACTTGTGAAATTTATTTTCTCAGAAAAGTCAACTTTGTCCTCATAAAACACTTATCCATCCCCCTTCCTATCTCTACTGTCCTGCCTATATTATCTGTCACGCCTATCCTTAGTAGGCTATAAGCAACCTGAGAATAAATATGTTATTTTTATCTTGGATTTCCTAGTATCTGATATGTACTATGAAAAAATATGTAAATGTCTTCAAAACAAACACATAATACAAGCTCAAATTTCATTCTATTTTCCCAAATAATCATAGATATTTTAATCTTATATTCACCTACCTTTACTGAGAAGATGTTCATGACGCTTCTCATCAAATAAGGACAATAACACTTCTTTTTGCTTCTGAATTTCAGCCATTTGCTCCTCTTTTTCCTCTGATGCTTCCTTAGCCTGTGAATAAGAGTGTATTAATGCTCAAGTAATAATAGTTTCTTATGTAGTAAATATTCATGAATGATCAATAATCATTGCTATTGAATAAATATCACTCAGAAGTATTGTAAAATGAAGATAGATTAGCCGTAGTTTTTCTGTGTATAGGCATCATTTATGAAGACAGACGGAAGCGGTTTTAGGAGTGGAGGAGAATTGAAGTAATAATTATGTTAGCTACTGTTCTAAATTTTTATTAATTTCTATTCTGATATAATTTAATGCTTTATAAGTATACATTTTTTAAAAAAATCATTCAGTACCTATAAGACAGAGTAGAACCATCTTACTGAGTTTCCAAGACTGGACTCTTTATAGAAGTAGACTGGCATATTTTTCTCCCAAAAAACAAATTTGGATCCCAACCTCTTGGATAGCAGCCTAGACACTAACTATTGTTCCATCAGGACTGTATATTATAAGTAACATACTCTTATTTTCTGCTTGACAAATGTGAAGCAAAAGGTTGTTCAATATTTTATAGCTACTGAACCCAATAGTTTAAGTTCATGCTTTAAGTGCTACCTTCTACAGCCTCTCAAAATATAAAGCACAAGGGCAAGCAAAAGCATTTCAGTTTTAGTTCATACATGTATAAGTGCAGTCTAAGAAAATGTGTCTAAACATAACTATGTGACTACTGAATGGCCACATCTTAGTCTCTTCAAAGTATTTTTTTTTAAAAAG